>PYDT01002583.1:217716-222353 GCA_004837865.1 Musa balbisiana | reverse complement strand
CAAAAAGAAGGAATATGGTACCAAAAATTACCGATAGATATGTCAACAAGCAGGTCGATTACGGCCTAGTCCTATCCTAAGAGAATGTTAACGCGTGCGACCATATGTAAACATAGTATCTATTACATACGCTCGAATGAACCCATCCTATATAAGAATGTAATAACCCTATTCGGTCTGGTCCGGTATGGAATGAACTTATAATCTTGCATGATCGAGTCGATTCCATGATTAAGTTCATAACCCCAGCCATTCCCATTTTGGTGGGCGCGGAACAGATTCCTAATCTTTTATCAGTAAGTAAGAGGGATCTTGAACTAAGAAATAGACCTAAAGCTAAAAGAGGGTATCCTGAGCAATTGCAAGAATTGGGTTTCATTGAGATTCCTGGTATAGTAGATGCTATCAAACTACAGTCATAATCAATTCGGGGAATAGTGGATCTTAAAGGAGAGCTTCTATAATTTCGCACGTAAGGGGTATTCTTGATTTCGTACAGTCATTAATAAATGATTATTTTAGATAATAGTAGATAGAAACCCCCGCTCGTAAGGCGTCCTATTGAAACCAAATGAAATATAGGCCTGCCTGCCATCCACACCCAGAATAGATGGAGTTTTCCGACAAAAAAAATGCTAGTGGAGGAAGACCTCTAGGATAAGAGACATAGGGCTGAAGAGAGAGCCAAAAAAGGATCTGTGGATAAATCCTGCATAATCCCCCGAATGTATCAGTTCCGGTAAGTAGAACAAATAATACAATGCCAGCAAAGTTCCTAGATTCATGGAGGAGATATAGAACAGCATATAAGTTATCATGCTTGCATATTCCATCATTTTGAGTCTCCAACAATTATCCAATATTACATATCCGATTGACCGATGGACGAATAGGCAAGCATACGTTCAGGCTTGTTTGAGTAAATAAGCAATGGACCCCAATATCATGCTAAGAATAGCTAGGATTCCAGAAGAGAGATGCCATTCGTTTGATGAGAAATAAAAAGGAATATCGAAAATTCGCGTGGATGAAGCTGAAGCAGTAACTTTCGAAGTAACAGAAGAAAAGCAACGACTGGAGTGGGAGAGCAGAGTCGAAAAGAGGATTTTCCTCACTTCTTCTCCAGTCAAAACCGTGGCATTGAGACTTTCATCTCGCACGGTCCGAAGGGATAAAGAAAAGAAGAACTCATCTCTTTCCTTTTTGATTACCTTTCCTCGCGTTATGTACTAAGACCGAATCCATCGATTGCTTAAAAAGATGAATAATCCTTCACTTTTCGAAGGAATCTCATCAGTGTTGTGAATGACGACTTTTCATCCTTTCGACATTGTTCCGTAGGAGCAAGTCAGAAAAGATTGAGAAATAGACACATCTGATTTGATTCGTTCTCAATAGCCATGAGTGATGATCTTAGGGGACCTTTGTAAACGGATGCTCTATTACACTCGTAGTCTCTGAAGGAGGAGAACCAACTAGGTAGCACTACATCGATAATTCAAGACATTGTATACGTCATTAGTCCGACCTTTGTGGAAACACCCGTACTAACGAACTTGCCAAAATGGATCTGTTATTCAAAAGAGATTCGTGGTTCCTGACCCTGCTTCACTTTAATGTATTTGAACAAAAAGATCACAATAAACGTTCGTAAAAGTTATGCTTGGACGAGTGGGGATAGCATTTCTCTTATGCAGTCTAGGGAGTTTTGAAAAAATCCAAAACATCTCAGAGATAGATATAGAGGTAGGAATTTGTTCGAACGAACCGCACTCATCGTATACGCAGGAGTCCATTGATGAAAAGGCGGATGCGGGGAAAGCTTGAAAACCAATTCTACAGTGGGATATAAGCGCAATTGAAATTCCTGGGGAGTTATAAATTTGTGTATTGATAAGACATCACTATTTCTGCAAGCTCGATCTCCCCCCAGATGAACCATATAGCCAAGAGAAACATGAACCAGAATTAGAAAGAGCTTGCCCCACCCAGGAGTAAATATTCATAGTAGCCTCATAGACCGTACATCTTCTTGGTAATATCCAGATAATAGGTAGGAACCTAACTGAAAAATTCTGGAGACTCCAAAAGATGTTATGAAACGTTAGACCACATAAAAACATTCCTCCTAGAGTAGCTGTTTAATACGAATAACAGAAACTCTGTGATAGACATTTCTGTCATTACAATGTACTCTACGGGATAGAGGAAACATAGAGTTGAACAGAGTTAAATAAGAATGAAAGATTTCGTTGAATGGTTCGTTTGTATTTCCGAAAAGCTAATATAGTTCTCTCTCCATCGGAACAATAGGGCCGTTGGCTTATTACAAATCTTGTTGAAGAATGAATAGAACCAAGGTCGATCCTTTTTTGATCGAGTTGAAGCGATCATCAAAGAAGACTTAGGCCAAAAATTAGGATACATTATGGGAAATGAAACTTCCATGGAAGAGACAATGAACCGCTTTCCATAAAATTCTCGTAGAATCGAGAATGAAGTTTTCATCTGTTACATGCCCAGATCATAATTAGTACTGCATCCAATCCCGAAAAATCCCAATTGTTTCGACGTTCCTATTTTTGGAATGGGCTAGTTACGGGATCCCATGAATAGGATCAACCCTTATTCCATGATTTTCCATAAGATTCCTCTTTCTTATATTCTTAAGCAAGCCCCCGATAGGCTTATTGATCTATTAAATGTTTCATCTTCGTTTCCTTTTTGGTTTGTTCGAGAAAGATAATCGTCCGATTCTTTTTCTATTGATTCTTTTTCCGATCGAGATGGTATGGATTCCATGTTGTCCTATAGTATACCTGTTCAGGATATTATAAAATGTGCAACAGCTCTATTTGCCTCTGCCATTCTATGATCTCTTCCTTTTGCGTATGGCATCGCCACTCCCGTTGCCATCTATAAGTCGGAACTTAATTTGAAAGCCCATATTTCGACCCGGACGTTTTCGGATGCCCCTAATAACCCACGAATGCAATGCTTTTTCCTTGTTGTAGATCCTATTTCATAGGAACTTGATGGGTCGATCCGCCTACACGTCTTGCTTTAACTGCTATACGGGAGTTATCCACGTATTGCTTTGACGTAAAACAGATAGTTGATTGTTTCGTCTTTTGTTGAACCTTTGTCATGGCTCGATAGATAAGTGATAAATCCAATGATTTTTTTCCGGTTTCAGATACGGTAACCAACAGTTAACAATCGTTACTATAAAATTGGATCGGATTTTGCAGGTTGTTCTTTCTGCATTACCTCGACTGACCAGTCGTGAAGAGTTCAAGAATCAGTTTTCCTTTTTATAAGGCCAAACGAATACTTATTTTGTGGCTTTTTGACCCCATATTGTAGGGTGATCTCGAAAGAATGAAGATCCCCTCCATCCGTACATACTACTTTCATCGAATACGGCTTTCCACAGAATTCTATCTGTACTATGAGATGAGTATGGATCTGTTTACCAACTTAAATTGAGTATCCGTTGCCCTCCTTTTTTTCCTGCTAGTATTGTAAATCCTGTATTTTACATATCCCCTACGGTCGAGTCCTTAGGTTCCCGAATATTGTTGTAAAAAAGAAGTGCTTCGAATCCTTGCTATTTGACTTCGACCTGTTCTAAAAAAGTCGAGTATTTCCGAATTGGTTTGTTGCCCGGACAAGTAAGGGAAAACCTCTGAAATATTTCATATTTGGACCTTGTACAAACTCTTTCCGATCAATCTTCTTAGAAAACAGCTTTGTCTCATGGTACCTCTCCATCCCCTTAGAAACGTTCGGTTTGGGTTAGCCATACACTTCACATTTTTCTAGCGTTCACATGGCATCATCAATGATACAATTCTTGGATAAGAATCTAACGCACTAGACCCCTTGTCGACGATCCTTTACAGCCGACGCATGCTAGTTCCGCTCGAACATTGAATCGCCCAACCGGTTAAATCCTTAACCCTTCCTCCGCTTACGCAATACAACAGAAGTTCTTGTAAATTTTGCCAATACCAGGTATATAAGCATGATTCAAATCCCAGGTTTCTATCGTACTCTGGCAAACTTTACTAATGCAAGTTTGTTTGTTGGGGTGATCGTGGAAAAGTTGCAGATAATCACCCTACGTCACCTACAGAACCGTCCTGAGATTTTCACCGCTACGGCTGCCGCGTTCACTTCTTTCGATGTATTGGATCCTTTCTTCGGTCGAGAATCTCCTCCTTATTCCACTCCACTCCGCCCCGAAGAGTAACTAAGACCAATCAGTCACGTTTTCATGTTTCGCAATTGTACCTTTTCATTTATGCAAAGGGGAAGTGTATCTTTTTACCAAACTATGTGGAATCCAATCACGATCTTATAATAAGAACAAGAAAGCGTTCTCGATCATCCCCTTGGCCCTTTTTTTTCGAGAATCAGAAGATCCTGTTCCGATTTTGAATTTTTCATTGGAATCTGGCTCTTCTAATTCCGACTTATTTTGAATCTCTACTTATTTTTTTTTTTGCTTTATTTCTTTATTTCATTTTCCATTTCGATTTTTCTTTCGCCTCTGTCTTTGCTTTGTATTCCGTCCATCATTCCTTAATTTCCCATGGGTTGTTGATCCTGAGAAATCTGCCCCTTGTCCATCG
>PYDT01002583.1:142716-212716 GCA_004837865.1 Musa balbisiana | reverse complement strand
CCCAAGGACGCCTTCGGGGCATCAGGGGTCACGACCCGACCATCGGACCCTGTTCAATAAGTGGAACGCATTAGCTGTACGCTCTCCGGTGGGGCGTACGGGTCGGAGCAGGGCAATCACTAGTTTTAAAACCAGCATTCTTAAGACAAAGAGTCGGGCGGAAAAAGGGGGAGAGCTCTCCTCCTGTTCTCTGTAGATGGAGTCCCGGACCACAAGAATCCTGTAGAATGGGATTCCAACTTCAGCAACTTTTGAGATTTTGAGAAGAGTTGCTCTTGGAGAGCACAGTACGATAAGTGTAAGCTGTGTTCGGGGGGGAGTTATGTCATCGTTGGCCTTATGGTAGAATTAGTCGGGGAGGCCGAGAGGCGGGTGGTTTAAACGTTGGCGGATGTCAGCGGTTCGAGTCCGCTTTCCCCCGTGAACTTAGCTGATACTATGATAGCACCCAATTCGGCAGTTCGATTTATGATTTTCCTCATGGACGTTGATAAGATCCTTCGATTTAGCAGCACCTTAGGTGGCATAGCCTAACTTAATGGCGAAGGTGTCAAACGAGGAAAAGGCTTACGGTGGATACCTAGGCACCCAGAGACGAGGAAAGGTGAGCGTAGCAAGCGACGAAAGCTTCGGGGGTGCACATAGAATAGATCTGGAGATTACGAATAGGTCAACCTTTCGAACTGACTGCTGACTCCATGGGCAGGCAAGAAGAAGACAACCTGGCGAACTGAACCTCTTAGTAGCAGAGGAAAAGAAACAAAAGCGATTCCCGTAGTAGCGGCGAGCGAACTGGGAGCAGCCCTAAACCGTGAAAACGGGGTGTGGAGAGAAAGACAGGCGGTCGTGCTGCTAGCGAACGTGTGGACTGAATGCGCACCCTAGATGGCGAAAAGTCCAGTAGCCGAAAGCATCACTAGCTTACGCTCTGACCCGAGTAGCAAATGGGGCAAAGTGGAATCCGTGTGTGAAATTCAGCAAGGGACCCACTTGCAAGGCTAAATACTCCTGGGTGACGATAGCGAAGTGTACCGTGAGGGACAGGTGAAAAGAACCCCCATCGGGGAGGGAATAGAACATGAAACCGTGAGCTCAAGCAGTGGGAGGAGAAAGGTGATTCTGGACCGAGTGACATGTTGAAGAATGAGACGCGACTCCTAGGAGTGGCTTGGTTTAAGGGAAAACCCACCGGAGCCGTAGCGAAAGCGAGTCTTCTAGGGCGATGCATGATTATGGACCCGAACTGGGGGAGCATCCATGCCAGGAGAAGCTTGGGTGCAAAAACGAAGGGGAGTCCGAACCGACGGATGTTTTGGAAGAATCAGCGGATGATGTGGTTAGGGGAAATGCCACTCGAACCCAGGGAGCTAGCTGGTTCTCCCAAATGGCGGTGAGCGCAGCGGACGGGCCTCTAGGGGTTAAACGCACTGTTCGGTGCGGGCGCGAGCGCGGTCCAAATCGAGGAAACTTGAATACTAGATATGACCCAAAAATACGAGGGATCAAGGTCGGCCAGTGAGCCGATGTGGGTAAGGCTTCATCGCGAGAGGAAACAGCCCGGATCAACAAAGCTAAGGCCCTGATGACCGCGCAGTGATAAAGGAGGTAGGGGTGCAGAGCGCCAGGAGGTGTGCCTAGAAGCAGCCACCTTGAAAGAGTGCGTAATAGTCACTGACGAGCGCTCTTGCGCCGAAGATGAAGGGGCTAAGCGATCTGCCGAAGCTGGGGGGATGAAAAAAGGCATCGGTAGGGGAGCGTTGCCTGAGGAAAAAAAAGCGAAAGCACCGGCGGCAAGCAGGTGGTGGACTAAGCCGGAGTGAGAATGTCGGCTTGAGTAACGCAAAAATTGGTGAGAATCCAATCCCCGAAAACTAAGGGTTCCTCGCAATGGGAGTCAGGAGGGGGAGTCAGGGCCCAAGATAAGGCGAAAGGCGTAGTCGATGGACAACAGGTGAAATCCGTCCTAACCTTGTTGCGTACGAGGGACGGAGGAGGCTAGGTAGCCGCATCCTTATGGCTTATTCTTGAAAACGGAAACTCTTACTCCCAACACATAGACGGAGACCTTTGCCTTTGTGGCGTTGTACCCAGCTTCTGAAGAAATGCCATCTGATGCGCTAAGTGCTGATTGTTTTCCAGTTCGAGTGTTGTCTGCTAGATAGGAGTTAGTTTTCAAGCAAAAGAGAAAGAATAAGCTCCAGTGCGACTAGTTCAATTCAAAAGGGAAGGAAGCCGGTAAGAATCTATCTATATATGGGGCTAACACACCTCGCCGTAGTGATTCAAGTAAGAAAGGGTTCAAGGGATATATGGGGCTATAACACCTAGGTTACGGGTGTACGGCTCTTCCAAAGTAAAGGAGCTTTAGAAGCGATAGGAAGGCAAGCCAGTTCATAAGTCTGATCAGAACTCCAGTAATTCAGTTCCAATCTAGATCTGTGGAATTCCGCCATTGTTTCAGGATCAATTCCATATTCTTTTGGAAGCTTCTGATCCAACCCATGATTTATCTGCCTTCCCCAGCTCCCTACGAAATAAAAGGGTGGGTCAGTCATTCCTAAAGTCATTTATGGGCTAGTATTTCCAGATAGCCTTTCTTTGTCCTTAAAGTTTGTCTCTATTTTTGTAGGGGGGCACAGATCTCCGACTAGGACAGGTCGCGGACGGCAGCTCTATCGGGGGCCAGCATCGATGATTTCTTCGTTTTTATGAGCATAACCAGATTCGTTCATAGTTCTTCAGACAAAAGAGAAATGCAAATGCCTATCACTATATCACATGTTGTAAGAGAATGAAAAAACGATCGAAATTTCCCTATTTGACTATTTGGATAAGAATGCGGTTCAGGGTACGACTGGCGATTCTTAAGGTTCCCGGAGTGGAATCGGGCGGAGACAGCCAGGTTCTTAACTTCAAACAGAGGCAGGCCGTAGAACGCTATATCACCATGAATGCATCAATTGAGTCAACTTTCTCTTCTTTTTATAGGAATAGGAATCGAAGGCGGAATGAGAGTGAAGGGAGTCTCTTCCATCGCTCAAGGACGAATGAGTTCTGACCCTCTTTGGCCCCCAGGATATACCAAGAAAAGCGAAGCATAGCGATGAAATCGAAGAAGAACTAACTTGATATTTAGTGTGTTTAGGAACTCGTCTATCCATGGGACACCTTTATGTCTTTGTTAGGGAAGGATATGGAGGAGGAACCCGCCCTAAAGGTCGACGCTGGCATGAAAGAGCAAAGCTGGCATAAAGGCAAGAGCTCTTATGCTTCGTTCAGTGCTGGATTAAGTAAAGTCCCTTCCGTCCGTCCTGTAAGTTAATCTCTCCTTCCTTTCGATAAGTAAGCAATGGATGAATCAATACCACCCACCCCTATGCTACGTTTGTATGGATTGAGCTTTATACACCATTTGCTTCCTATCAATTCACTTTGACAGCAAAGTACTCTGAACCAGGGGAGTCGAAAGGGCTAGAACAACGATTTCCTGGGTATCTAAAGAACCGATCTGCTTCTGAAGTTGACGAAGGGTAGTTGAACTGAACCCCGATTATCTTAGAGCTTCAAATAGTAAAGTAAAGATATTAGACTGGGAATACGGGCGATCTCCGAGAAAATCATTCATATATTGTGCTGCCCGGTAGTTTACTAGACAGAAAAGATGGGGGAAGGTATCCGACAGGAATAACTCACTTGTGCTTCTCTTCTGATCCCCCAAACAAACGCCTTTAGAGTCTGTATCGGTTGGATGCGCCTACTTAGAACTTATTAAGATTATTTGGACTATATGATCTTCCTATTCTTTCTGGATTTTGAAGCACAAAGAGACCCGGGTAGGCTTTTTCTGGATTCGAGTCTGTATATGGATTCTCCTCCGATTCCGGGACCCTCCTTTCACCCTATGCGAATTCCACCTCAGTTAATGTAGTAGTGTTGTGCTCTTATCTGCCTTCGCTGCTTTCGAGCCTTGTTCACTGGCTCATGCTCATCACGGATCACGCTTTACCCTTGCTTTATTTCGATTATCTCTATCATAAAAGTAGAAATATGCATCCAAACTTGTGAACCTTAAAGCGAGTAATTGAGTCTAGTCCGGGCTTTAACATGAGAGTGAATATGCTTTCTAAATGAGTAAATATGCTTTCTTAACATCAATAGCGCTAGCGGGCTTCCCTACTTTACTTTCGCGGTCGTTTTTCTGGTGCCTTGCTTACTTACTGTCTAATCTCACTCGAAAGCTGTCTAAAGCCTTTATTCCTTCAATGAAAAAGATACCAGGACCATAGAAGCTTCCATGGCATACCGCATTGCTTGATGTCAATACTATATAGCTGCTGGCCCTTGACTTTCTGAAGCTTGAAACTCTCACTTGAAACCTGAAACTATGCCATGCCATGAGTAATGTGATGTGCCTATCCACTGGTCTATTATATAGTTATAGGGATGGCCTTACTTCCTTCCTCAAAGCAAAAGCTCAATGAAACCGCTAAAAACCCTTTCGAGTGAGCTTACTGCCCTCAAAAAGTAAGCACGAACTTCAGCGTGCCAACAGACTGTAAAGAACCCTTATTTCGGTTATAGATAGTTCGAGACCTAAGAGCGATTCATACTTGGAGCGAGCGAGAGACAAAACCTTGATCTGCACCAAAGGAGATATGGGCTACAAAATTGATACCTGGTGAGAACGAAACACCTATATATAAGTAAAAGACACAAAGAGGCCCGGAGGAATGACACTGCCAACTATCAAACTCAAACCATCGCTAACCAAGTATTACTTGTTCATTTGATCGCGGCAGGAGCCCAGTTTACCGGCTCAAAGAAGGGTATGGTTTTGAAGCTAATAAGTAAGGCTCGGGATACTAGGGCATAGAATAGGTCTTGGGCAGCATAGTTTAGCAAGTAAGTCGGATTTTCTATCATGAGTGAATAGACAGGGCGTAAGGCATCGAGGGCATTAGTGGAAGAGTGACAGCAAGTAGTGGGAATGCAGCTAACAGGTGCCAGTTCGAAAACACGTAGTGACAGGCCCCAAGCTCCAAGAAAGAAAGCAAGGACAGTAAGACCTATATATATAGCAAGGAAAGTTAGGCTGATATGATTGGGTACGGGAACATATTTGAGATCCCCCCGCCGGAGCATAAGGCTTAGCTAAAGGAGAGACAGGCTAAAGGCAAGGAGAGCTATACTTTCTATAAGGTTTGTTGTGGTATGGTAGCATTGAGGGCAGTGCTGTTTGGGCCGTAAGTGAGTGAAGGAGTTCGTTTTTTGGCAAAGGCTTAGAGCAGAGAGATAGGTTCGGGCAAATCATAATTCAATTGGAAAGTAAGGATACCTGCTCGTGCTACTGGATCAACGAAAACTCACTGTTGGGACTAGTTCGAAGGGTCTGAAATACGGAATTGCTGCCGCTCGTAATCGTGAAAGGCAGTTGGTCGTTCTAGTGGTCGACGCGGTAGGTCCGCCTCTTGGGTACAACCTTTCATGGCTTTTCTCTATCATGGGCCGCTAATGAAAGAAGGGTATACTCTCGCACTTATTTAAAAGGTTGTTTGGAACCAGGACTCCATAGGAAACTCGACCTAGTCAACGCTATGCAAAAGAACAGGGAATGGGATAGGAATGGATGGAATTCCAAGCCGGGAAGATGGATTTACATCAAATTATTTGTGGATAGATGGTAAATAGCCAATGCCGTTGACCGGGAAGGAAGGAGAACATATGACCGACCGGACTTTGAAAGCAAAGAAAAAGATCTCATATTAAAGGACGGCAGCGGTAAGAAAGAGACCGATGGAACAGGCGTCTCCATTGGAACTAGTTGAAGCGGGAGTCCCCGATGTGGAAGGTATCGCCTCAATCAGTTTGTTGGGAAGGCAGGAGCGAGTCAAGTCCATTCAAGACAATACTTATCTATTAGGGAGGTAGGTGTCTTTCGTATCAAGAGTTGTGGAGGCCCGCCGGGAAGACGGATTGGATCGAGAGGCGATGCCTAGGCCTCCTCCTTAGAGAGAGGATTCCCATCATTTGAAGTCTCTGGCGAAGGAGACAAGGGCGAGGCACCGAACATGTTCTATCCGTCACCTGCATCCGTCATTTGTAAGAGAAAATCCGCTTTTCCTATGAACTAGTACACTGCGCGCTACAACTAGCAGCCCCTTGTCTCGTAAGGGAAAGCGCTAAGCTGTTTTTAAGAAGGCTTCTTCCAATATCCAATCACTCATAAAATTAGTTATGCCCTTATTGATGCTATTCTGAATTTGGCCCATTTGTGTTTGGTCCTTAAGGCTCATGTGGACCCGAAGCTATAGGTCGCATTATGATTGGAAGTAAAGGGATCCGAGACTTCGACTTCGCAGAGTGAGGAAACGGGAGCGTGCAGGCAGAAAGCAAGATATAGTAAGAGGCGCACTCAAGGGGGCAGGAATGGGAAAGGTGAGTTGAGAAATCCTATGAAATCCTATAGGATAGGGCGGGGGAAGTTGAACCAGTAGAAGGGTAGCTAGACCAAGTCCAGCATCCGTCGCGGTGTATCTAGCACTCTTACACTCAGCTGTTATAAAGATCCCCGCTTTAACGCTCTTCTGGGTTGTCAAAAAAGGTCTCTACATAGGCGCTAAGGAAATCAATGAATATATGAGTGATAGGCGCGCTAAGCAAAGTCATACTAATACAAATACTCCACTAATAGAGCAAAGAAGAAAGAAAGAAGTCATATACTAAGCGCTAAGAGAAATCCATGATGTATACCTGCTAAGAAGAATCCATGATGTATACCTGATAGAGCAGAAAGATGAGAAGGCAGATCCGTATATGATTAATAGAGCAAAGAAGAAAGAAAGAGTCCGTATATGATTAATAGAGCAAAGAAGAAAGAAAGAGTCCGTATATGATTAATAGAGCAAAGAAGAAAGAAAGAGTCCGTATATGATTAATAGAGCAAAGAAGAAAGAAAGAGTCCGTATATGATTAATAGAGCAAAGAAGAAAGAAAGAGTCCGTATATGATTAATAGAGCAAAGAAGAAAGAAAGAGTCCGTATATGATTAATAGAGCAAAGAAGAAAGAAAGAGTCCGTATATGATTAATAGAGCAAAGAAGAAAGAAAGAGTCCGTATATGATTAATAGAGCAAAGAAGAAAGAAAGAGTCCGTATATGATTAATAGAGCAAAGAAGAAAGAAAGAGTCCGTATATGATTAATAGAGCAAAGAAGAAAGAAAGAGTCCGTATATGATTAATAGAGCAAAGAAGAAAGAAAGAGTCCGTATATGATTAATAGAGCAAAGAAGAAAGAAAGAGTCCGTAAGAAAGAAGCAGTATACTAAGCGCTAAGAGAAATCCATGATGTATACCTGCTAAGAAGAATCCATGATGTATACCTGATAGAGCAGAAAAGATGAGAAGGCATACCCAGAGGCGCACAAAAGAAAGAATAGAATCAATATTAATATAGCATAGGAAAGACAGAATTTTATAGCACTAAGGAAAGAAGGAATTCGAATACAATAAGAGTGCAAAGGAGAATTATCATTATCCGGTTCGGTTGGTTTTTGCAAAGACAAGTCCTTAGTTTAGGCGTCAGCAAAGGAGTTCTTCTCCCCCTTTCTTTTCTTAAGTGAGTGAGCAGTAAGCTTTTCTTAAGTGAGTCAGCAGTAAGGGTCACTTTTCATCTAATATGAAGCGAGTTATATTCCTTTATGCCAGTGAGATTCAATGATCAAACCAATGATATGAGAATTGTGCTTGAAATGAAATCGGTGACTGAGAGGGAGAGAAGCATAGTTTCAATGATATAGATGAGCCTATAAGCATAGTTAATAAGAGGTTCAACTTAAACGACCAGAAATACGAGTGAAAGCCTTCAACAACCTTATGAAGCGCTAAGGACTGAATACGAGTTAAAGCCTTCAACGTCCGGAGTTTAGCGTTAGGTTACCCATCTTCTATCATGTGCGAGATAGATTCCATTCAACATGTAAACATGCGGGTGCTTACATTAGTTTTCAATAAAGCTATGCAAGTAGTTCTTAGGTTCCTTAGATTATATGCGAGATAGATTCCATTCTGAAAGCATCGGGTAGCGGGTGGATTGCAAGCCTGAGTGCCTTAGTGACAGAATCTGATGGATGGGTAAGCAAGCAGGGATAGGTTGTTTTGTAGTAATTGCTGTTTTCTAGCATTTCTACAAGTTGTCATGCATATTCCGTTCTGTGTTATCTCTCATATGTTGTTGTCAGTTCCATGAAATAGGGTAGCCTAGCCTTCCTAAGGCAGAATAGAGGAAGCTGTCATGTTATGCTCTTTTTGCAGAATAGAGGAAGCAGTTATGTTATGCTATATCCGGTAATAAATGCAGTTATGCGCCTCTATTCGTTTGTGCACTCTATGATATTCTGAAATGAAACAAGCCGTAGTGCACTTGGGGTGCCGACAGAAATACTCTCCTATATTTCAAACACTTTCCAGGGATTCCTCTATTCTTGAAGCAAGGGGAACTAGTAACGGCAAACAAACATTCTCTTCGACCTAACTCACGTACTTTTAGGCTTTCTTAACTCCACTCACGTTAGCACAGTAGCTTGTTGGGGCCAATATTTGTTCTTAAAGCGAGGGAGTCCTTCTCCTTAGTAAGCAATAAGCAATGTAGTTATTGGATTCTATATTCTTCTAGCTATATTCTTTCACTATATGCGATATAGATTAATTTCACTATTTGTTGACCGAACACATTAGCCCAACTCTACCTTGTGGTCGATGCGCAAGAGAAGCAAGCAGTCTCGTATCACAAGTTGCAAGTCACATCAAGTATTGTAGAAAGAAAGGGGACATCCCTACCCTACGTTCGGCATACACATTAACTAGTTCCATTCGTTCGGCATACACATTCACTAGTTCCATTCGTTCGGTACCTTTCTCTAGATGGAATCCCTATTCTACTTTCAAATGCCAGAGCAAGAATTCCGAGCCCTTATCTCAGAAATGCTAGGCCTGATCTCACTTTATTTAATGGAACAGGTAAGGGATCGCAAACATCTTTTCTTAGATTAGGTTTTCAAAGGATATCCCGATTGACTTATAGGGGTCAGGAGTTACAGCTATATTCAATAAGCTGACTCTTTCAAGTCTCAAATGTTTCAGTTTGGTGCTTTAGAGATAGGGCCGACACGCTTAGCAGGAAAGCAATAAGTCAACAATACAAGGAAGGCAAGGCTTTTTAACAAAGAAAGGTTTTGCTCGATTACCCTGTATCCATTCTCGATTAAAGCACGGGTTTTTGCTCTCTTGTTTTATGCTATCTTCTCCACAACTTGGTTTTTCTGGATCTCCTCCGGGTCCTAAGGCAGATTGTCTCTAGCTCTGCTCTCTATCGGTAGTTCAATCCTTACTTTTCTCCTGTCTCTGTCTATTCTTTCAACACCTTTATGTCAACTCTTAGGACTGGCATAAATCACCCCTTAAGGAATAAATAAGCATAAGCCCTATAGCGAGGAGATAGAATAGAAGTCATAATCCTAGTGAGTTCTTTTCAAGTGGGAAGAAAGCCGGCATAGGGTCTTTCAAATCAAGAAGGAAAGCGTGATCTGAGAAAGAACACGGCTTGGCGGGCGGGCAGGCTGGCTGTGAAAGAAATAAATGCCTTAGCGCTCCCCTGTTACCGCCTTGACAAGTGGATCTACTACTGCCCACTTTACGCTTAAGCAGTGTTGTCTCCGTCGATGAAGTCTCAAGGTTATGGTGCAGCTGCAAGACGTTCTTCAAATAGATAGTATTGAGTAACAGAGTCCGTTTCACAGTGAGGAGCAAGTTTAGTTGAGTTTGGAAATGCAAAAGCAAATAAAAGTAGTGTGTCTTGACTTTCATATGTACCGGGCTCAATAATAGATATATTCCGTAGATTCTCTATATTCTGTTATGACTTGAGAGTTGGGTTGGGCTCACATAGTTTGGGTTGCTTGGAGCTTACGGAGTGGAGATTCCTATCTTGTTATAGAACATGTATAACATGCGCATAAGTCTCATAGATAAATGGAATGTCGCAGTTGTGATGCAAGAGAGTAGACGAGCTCCGTTCTTTACCTTCCCTTTTTGCCAGTAGAGAGAATCAGAATAAGAGGAAGCGAAAGCTTAATCAATCTTGCACTGAGGATTCTCGAAGACACTTATCGGCTCTTATACGGCATTTTTTACTATCATCTTTGAGCAAACGTATATTCTAGTGCACAGAAGTAAGTTAGTCATTCCGTCGAAGAAGTAAGCTTACCGCGAGTTGCTGGAACTCCATTTACGAAATCTGCGTGTAGCGCTTCTGGCACTCTATTTCCATAATAATGATATTTCGGTAACACTCTCTCTCTTCACTTCAAGCAAGGGCGCAAAGAAGGGGAAAGTCAATAACCTCCTCTCTCGTCTACAACATCACCACTTGCTGCTTCCTTTCGAACGACTTCTCCTGTTGGGCCTGGCAGAGTACTTAGCGCTTCAGTGAATTCGGAGGTTGACTTCACACTGTCCTGTCCCTATAGCTCAAAAGAAGTAAAGTCGAAATGCGTTTCCTTGCCCATATAAATAAGCCTTCTTGCCTTATAAGTTAGGTACTCCAATAGGTACTTCGGTATTCAATCAAACTATGCATCTTATTCCAACTCCGGTGATAGAAATCGAATAATAAAGAAAGGGAGCCCCTATAGAACATAGAATCATCAAGAAGCCCCTATAGAACATAGAATCATCAAGAAGCCCCTATAGAACATAGAATCATCAAGAAGCCCCTATAGAACATAGAATCATCAAGAAGCCCCTATAGAACATAGAATCATCAAGAAGCCCCTATAGAACATAGAATCATCAAGAAGCCCCTATAGAACATAGAATCATCAAGAAGCCCCTATAGAACATAGAATCATCAAGAAGCCCCTATAGAACATAGAATCATCAAGAAGCCCCTATAGAAC
This sequence comes from Musa balbisiana, assembly GCA_004837865.1. Classification (NCBI taxonomy): domain Eukaryota; kingdom Viridiplantae; phylum Streptophyta; class Magnoliopsida; order Zingiberales; family Musaceae; genus Musa; species Musa balbisiana. The sequence continues at coordinate 201,763 of PYDT01002583.1, read as the reverse complement.
ATAGAATCATCAAGAAGCCCCTATAGAACATAGAATCATCAAGAAGCCCCTATAGAACATAGAATCATCAAGAAGCCCCTATAGAACATAGAATCATCAAGAAGCCCCTATAGAACATAGAATCATCAAGAAGCCCCTATAGAACATAGAATCATCAAGAAGCCCCTATAGAACATAGAATCATCAAGAAGCCCCTATAGAACATAGAATCATCAAGAAGCCCCTATAGAACATAGAATCATCAAGAAGCCCCTATAGAACATAGAATCATCAAGAAGCCCCTATAGAACATAGAATCATCAAGAAGCCCCTATAGAACATAGAATCATCAAGAAGCCCCTATAGAACATAGAATCATCAAGAAGCCCCTATAGAACATAGAATCATCAAGAAGCCCCTATAGAACATAGAATCATCAAGAAGCCCCTATAGAACATAGAATCATCAAGAAGCCCCTATAGAACATAGAATCATCAAGAAGCCCCTATAGAACATAGAATCATCAAGAAGCCCCTATAGAACATAGAATCATCAAGAAGCCCCTATAGAACATAGAATCATCAAGAAGCCCCTATAGAACATAGAATCATCAAGAAGCCCCTATAGAACATAGAATCATCAAGAAGCCCCTATAGAACATAGAATCATCAAGAAGCCCCTATAGAACATAGAATCATCAAGAAGCCCCTATAGAACATAGAATCATCAAGAAGCCCCTATAGAACATAGAATCATCAAGAAGCCCCTATAGAACATAGAATCATCAAGAAGCCCCTATAGAACATAGAATCATCAAGAAGCCCCTATAGAACATAGAATCATCAAGAAGCCCCTATAGAACATAGAATCATCAAGAAGCCCCTATAGAACATAGAATCATCAAGAAGCCCCTATAGAACATAGAATCATCAAGAAGCCCCTATAGAACATAGAATCATCAAGAAGCCCCTATAGAACATAGAATCATCAAGAAGCCCCTATAGAACATAGAATCATCAAGAAGCCCCTATAGAACATAGAATCATCAAGAAGCCCCTATAGAACATAGAATCATCAAGAAGCCCCTATAGAACATAGAATCATCAAGAAGCCCCTATAGAACATAGAATCATCAAGAAGCCCCTATAGAACATAGAATCATCAAGAAGCCCCTATAGAACATAGAATCATCAAGAAGCCCCTATAGAACATAGAATCATCAAGAAGCCCCTATAGAACATAGAATCATCAAGAAGCCCCTATAGAACATAGAATCATCAAGAAGCCCCTATAGAACATAGAATCATCAAGAAGCCCCTATAGAACATAGAATCATCAAGAAGCCCCTATAGAACATAGAATCATCAAGAAGCCCCTATAGAACATAGAATCATCAAGAAGCCCCTATAGAACATAGAATCATCAAGAAGCCCCTATAGAACATAGAATCATCAAGAAGCCCCTATAGAACATAGAATCATCAAGAAGCCCCTATAGAACATAGAATCATCAAGAAGCCCCTATAGATCAGAGTAATCTTAAGGATCAGTATCAATATAAGTAGTGCTCGTCTAGTAGTGACTTGGCCCCGGGTCTAAAGTATAACAAAGGTCCAAGCCTATTACTATTACAGAAGCACTAACAGCAGAAGCACTAACTTAGTTCAAAGAGACAGTTCCGGGGCAGGTACAGAATCTATTCCTTCCTTCTTATGCCCTTGTTTTGGTTACTTCCCTTGGCACTCGTACGACCTAGTAGTTGCTTGGCCGTTAGTCGCAGTTGCTTGGTGGACTCCCTCATAACTCCGGGATACCCGGGCACAGGACTTGGTTATAACTTGGCTGACTTATGGGGCGCAGCTTAGGGCAATAATCATAAGTTCTGTTTCGGGTAGTTTCTCTTCCGTTAAGTGGGTTCTCGGGTAGTTTCTCTTCCGTTAAATGAGTTTGTAGAGTTTCTTTTCAATAAGTTTGTTTCGGTGTTACTCTTGACTTTACTTACTTGGTGTTACTCTTGACTTTACTTACTTATAGAATGTAGACTTGGACCACTACTGGGTTAAGGCTAAAAAAACCCCTATTGATTGATTGAGAGTGCTTTCTTTCCCCATTACTTTAGACAAAACCTCTGATGAGCTACTATAGATATGAAAGGTAAGCCAACGAGAACTGTTCTACTACTATATATTCTTCACTACTTCCAACAGTTCCACTATGAAAGGTAAGCCAACGAGAACTTTTCTTATATGCCGAGCTACTATCTAAAAGAAAAGAGCACGCCATAATCAAGCGATATAGACTTTCCACTCTACTTGCCTTGAAACCGTGTAGTGGGCTAAGCTAAGCTAAGCATTCTGTCTTCTATCGTAAACAACACTCGCACCTTACATCATTCTGTCCTCTCCCCTAGACAAGGAGCTACTTCAGACTTAAGCTTTATCGCAAGCCTTATACACTAGCACAATCACCTCCTTTCTACTTCTCGACAAGAGCCTATCCCTACAGCTTGTCAAGGAAAACTAGGAATTTCTCATTTCAACTCTTCAATTCCATTCTTACTTTCTTGTGTGCACTATAAGTTTCTTACCTAACGGCTTCCCTAGCTTGTTAGCCTTACTGCTTCCTTTAATGACACGCCACTGCATTGCTTATGCCCTTTCTCTAAGGAATATAATAGAAGCACCCAACCCCGAAAGTCAGCTACATTACCCCTTCGCCCGGAAAGTAAGCTAGACACCACTGACAAAAGCGTGACTTCTTTCTTTCTTTCGCTTTCCTTCTTCTGGATGCGCACAAGAATGACACATTAGGCTTTCGCACACTAACAACAGCACTTACTCACTTAGCAAACTCACTCACTAGCACACCCCGACTCAACTGTCAAGTCCGGGCAAAAGCATTCTTTACTGGAGTATAGGATAGGGGGAGGCAGCCGATATTCTCACTCAATTCGTGAAAAGAAGCAATACCGATTGTTTACCTATTTCTATAAGTGGTGTGCAGCATTTCATTCTCCTTTTTTTCCACAGTCAGTGGCTTATTTACCTTGTTCGGAGCAATCAAGCTCCTTTAGCACTACTGGGCGAGAACTTATAGTATTTCTTTGTGGATACTGCTCCGAGATAAACACAGCATCTTTTATTGAAACAGCTTATCCTGCCGCTTGCTTTAAGAATGTAAGTGAATTGATTTGCTTTTGCACGTGTTATAGATCCAAGTAAGGACACAGAACAAGAAGTTCTAGATCTCAGTAAAGACACAGAACAAGCACAGAACAAGAAGTTCTAGATCTCAGTAAAGACACAGAACAAGAAGTTCTAGATCTCAGTAAAGACACAGAACAAGAAGTTCTAGATCTCAGTAAAGACACAGAACAAGAAGTTCTAGATCTCAGTAAAGACACAGAACAAGAAGTTCTAGATCTCAGTAAAGACACAGAACAAGAAGTTCTAGATCTCAGTAAAGACACAGAACAAGAAGTTCTAGATCTCAGTAAAGACACAGAACAAGAAGTTCTAGATCTCAGTAAAGACACAGAACAAGAAGTTCTAGATCTCAGTAAAGACACAGAACAAGAAGTTCTAGATCTCAGTAAAGACACAGAACAAGAAGTTCTAGATCTCAGTAAAGACACAGAACAAGAAGTTCTAGATCTCAGTAAAGACACAGAACAAGAAGTTCTAGATCTCAGTAAAGACACAGAACAAGAAGTTCTAGATCTCAGTAAAGACACAGAACAAGAAGTTCTAGATCTCAGTAAAGACACAGTAATGGAACCACTCACACCTTTCCTTACTCGTAACTTTCCATTCACTCTAGAACTGGAGCTGACGAACCAACAACGGATTTAGAGTCAAGAAGTCAGTCATGAAGATCTTATTGCTGGAATAGAATTGATTGAATCTTTGGATTTGGCTTCGGTGGAAGATCCCCCTGTTCTTACTCCTTATCCCGCTTATGATCTCGTTGACTTGTAGGCGGGACAATTACCGAACCCACACTACACTGGCACAGCTTCCTCTCCTATAGACGTAAAGCCCATAACTCCACTCACTTAACAAACAGAGCCCACAGAGTGGTAAAGAACGGGAACTCTATTCAGTTTCTATCCTCTCCTCAAAAAGGAATAAGGTAATAGTTAAGGGAGTTCAGCAGTCAAAGAAAGGAAAGGGAACATTCTAGCAATTGAGTCGGGTCGACGCTACTCCTTGAAACCTATACTCCTTTAAACCGTGTAGTGGGCTAAGCTAAGCATTCGATTCGAGCTATATTCTCTTCTATTCTATTCTATCTTGAGCATGATCCTCGGCTTCTGGAGACTTGGACACGGATTCTCTTACCGACACAAGAACCTCTCTGCCAATAACGGATCTTGGAGACAACACAAGCACTGCTGCATCCCTTGCTTTAAGAATGGAATGCACATCGCATCTAAGTGATTAAGATCACCCTTTGGATTCTTTATATACTCCATAGACGAGCTTACCATCAACGAATACTAAATCGACGAGAACAATTGGGCCAAGTAGGACGGACAGGACCCGGAATCCTATTTCCATAAGTTGTGCACAGTATAGAAACCAAATAACTCAACACTGCCGTTGCTTGTTCCGAGGAAAACAGTAATTCTATTTCTTACTTCTCTTATGTATCTTATTAGGTCTCTGATGCGCATGCTCTATAATGAAGTTAAGGAATGGTTAAGGAATCGGCAAACAATCAATTGTGAGCTTCTTACGCGCAGATCACTTTCACTGTCAACAGTCTCCCTTCCTTTTTCTTTTGCTGAATAAGATGATTTGAAAACTCAAACAGGAGATTCCACTCGGGATGGGATTCAAAAACCCATCTTTCTGCTTGGCTTTATACCCTTTCACTTAGATTATAGTACTTTACTTCCTTGATCCAGCTTCTCATTCTTCTCTCACCACAGATTCATTACTTTCAGAATCGATTGGAGCTTACTTTCTCACTCAACTTAGCACTTAATAAGCCCATAAGAAGTCAAGGAAAGATCTTGAACGTGGTGGGGGTGTGTTAGAATTCTGTTCCTGAGTTGTAAGCGCGTATATTTGTACCACTCCCAGAGACCAGACATAGCCCTTTTGCGTTGTTTCACTTATGGTAAACTGAGCGAATTTGGAATCCACCAGTGGCATATTGGCTGGCTCTTTTCATACATATTGGATTTGGAACTGTGACCCGTTCCCTAATACATCGATTCTTTGCTAACTCAACAAGCTACAAGTACTCCTTTCAACAGCTAACAACGGAAGTGTCAAGAGCAAGTCAACAACCAAGGGTAACTCTTAAGGCGCCGAGGAAAACAGTAATTCTATTTCTTACTTCTCTTATGTATCTTATTAGGTCTCTGATGCGCATGCTCTATAATGAAGTTAAGGAATGGTTAAGGAATCGGCAAACAATCAATTGTGAGCTTCTTACGCGCAGATCACTTTCACTGTCAACAGTCTCCCTTCCTTTTTCTTTTGCTGAATAAGATGATTTGAAAACTCAAACAGGAGATTCCACTCGGGATGGGATTCAAAAACCCATCTTTCTGCTTGGCTTTATACCCTTTCACTTAGATTATAGTACTTTACTTCCTTGATCCAGCTTCTCATTCTTCTCTCACCACAGATTCATTACTTTCAGAATCGATTGGAGCTTACTTTCTCACTCAACTTAGCACTTAATAAGCCCATAAGAAGTCAAGGAAAGATCTTGAACGTGGTGGGGGTGTGTTAGAATTCTGTTCCTGAGTTGTAAGCGCGTATATTTGTACCACTCCCAGAGACCAGACATAGCCCTTTTGCGTTGTTTCACTTATGGTAAACTGAGCGAATTTGGAATCCACCAGTGGCATATTGGCTGGCTCTTTTCATACATATTGGATTTGGAACTGTGACCCGTTCCCTAATACATCGATTCTTTGCTAACTCAACAAGCTACAAGTACTCCTTTCAACAGCTAACAACGGAAGTGTCAAGAGCAAGTCAACAACCAAGGGTAACTCTTAAGGCGCCGAGGAAAACAGTAATTTCTTCTCGAGCAGCCGGGTCATCTTTGTCCTCAAGCAAACTAGCAAGAAAGAAGCCAACCTGGATAGGAAAGACAGAAAGATGAGACTTAGAACACGGGTCACTCCCTTAGGGTACGTTTGTTTTCGGGCATTCGAGAAATCCGTGGCGTCAGCAACAACGCTTCAGATCCGAGAGCAGGAACAGGACATGTTTCCACTGAAGTACATCGCAACAGTCAGTACGGCTGCCTCGACCTCACAAGTTACTTATAGCTTGCTGAAATACTCTTTACTAGGAATATGACCCACCCTTTCTATACAAGCAAGACAGAAACCCTTCCTTATTAGGTTCCCTTGAGCTTGAAACAGGACCTGCGCCTTGCCTTCTTCTCGCCAACAAAGACAGATCCAACTATCATTCCACTCTTTCTTTGGACCACTGGGGTTGGACCGCGACGTGCTTCCTTACCAGTAAGATATTCCTCACCGGATCCTGTTTATGATCTATACTCCTAAAAAACGAAGCAAAGGCACCAAGGGCTTGTTCCGGCTAACTCTACTTTGAGGGCAAAAAAACGCAACTGGAAAATGTGAATTGAAAGCATATTGTATAGAAGCTAGTAGAAACACACTGCCCTAACTCTAAGGAAGAGAATAGAATTCATCTGGAATATCTCTCTTATTGAGCACTAGGTATATAAGCTTGTAAAACCACTCTTGCCCCTCATTTGTGAGCCTGTTATTAGTTATTATAGTGCCTTTCGTAACTGGATTGACAGCTTTCAGTTAGCCATTTCTTTCGCCTAGTTCGTTTTCCTTTCTTTTCTTACTGTCCTGTTGTAGTAATAACCGATGGTTGAGTCATTACCGCTGCTTTAGTACTCGTAGCCGCTTCCGCTATTCAAGAATCGGATGTACATGAATCTGACTCTAGATCTATCCATTTCATATAAACTTATATAATATCTATGATCTATGATCTATGATCTATGATCTATGATCTATGATCTATGATCTATGATCTATGATCTATGATCTATGATCTATGATCTATGATCTATGATCTATGATCTATGATCTATGATCTATGATCTATGATCTATGATCTATGATCTATGATCTATGATCTATGATCTATGATCTATGATCTATGATCTATGATCTATGATCTATGATCTATGATCTATGATCTATGATCTATGATCTATGATCTATGATCTATGATCTATGATCTATGATCTATGATCTATGATCTATGATCTATGATCTATGATCTATGATCTATGATCTATGATCTATGATCTATGATCTATGATCTATGATCTATGATCTATGATCTATGATCTATGATCTATGATCTATGATCTATGATCTATGATCTATGATCTATGATCTATGATCTATGATCTATGATCTATGATCTATGATCTATGATCTATGATCTATGATCTATGATCTATGATCTATGATCTATGATCTATGATCTATGATCTATGATCTATGATCTATGATCTATGATCTATGATCTATGATCTATGATCTATGATCTATGATCTATGATCTATGATCTATGATCTATGATCTATGATCTATGATCTATGATCTATGATCTATGATCTATGATCTATGATCTATGATCTATGATCTATGATCTATGATCTATGATCTATGATCTATGATCTATGATCTATGATCTATGATCTATGATCTATGATCTATGATCTATGATCTATGATCTATGATCTATGATCTATGATCTATGATCTATGATCTATGATCTATGATCTATGATCTATGATCTATGATCTATGATCTATGATCTATGATCTATGATCTATGATCTATGATCTATGATCTATGATCTATGATCTATGATCTATGATCTATGATCTATGATCTATGATCTATGATCTATGATCTATGATCTATGATCTATGATCTATGATCTATGATCTATGATCTATGATCTATGATCTATGATCTATGACTATGATATGCAATTGGCCACATCTTAATCGTATGGAACCCAGGAGCAGAGAAGGACTCAGGCGAAGCAAAGTCATACTTATGACATATTTATTGCTATTAGATAGCTGTTGTAGGAGTTAGCACTAGGAGAATTCGGGGGAAGCTGCAGCACTTCGTCAACCTTTCCACTCTTACTTCATAGTATACCATCACTGTTATCAGACTGTGCCATTCCTGACACTGTTAGAATCACTTCGAATCTACCCCCTTCTAGAATGCGCATATTGAGACTGAGCTTGCTTGCATTAAGCCCATCGCCTGCCTCCTAAGACCTTTATATTGTGCCTGCCGTTAACTCCTGTGTACCTTCCTTTCGGAGAGTGCCTTACTAATAAGTAATAGACTGATGAGATTCCAGGGAGTATCTTATTCTTTTTACCAAAGATATGGGAAAAGGATCCAATCCCATGACTTCGAAAGAATGGAACGAGGAGCATTCCACGGCCGGGGGAACGGAGGTGAAAATTGAATGGTTGGTTCTGTAGAGTGGCAGTAAGGGGGGAATACTAGCTTGCTTTAGGAACTTACAAACTTCGCCGAGGTAACTATGTCCTCAGCCGAGCCAACTGAATCAGCTGTTCGATATATGGTTGTTGGCGACACAAGAGAAGAAGCACAATCCGGATTAGCAGATGTGCTTGTAAAGTCCACTATACTCAATAATGAGCTGTGCATTAAAGTAAAGGTTGTCAAAGTCGACAGGAGAATCTCAAGTGTCTTTCTTTTCTTCTATACCAAAAGCTCAATAAGAGAGATATTCAATTCAAAGGTAGACATCAGAAGATGCTGTGCCAGGTAAAGTCAAGTTACGGGAAAGAATCCATTACTGGCCGGGGAAGGTAAGAAAAGAAGAAAATACTGGCTACGCGGTTCAGGGAAGAGAATCATAAAGTACTTCCGAAGCAAGGTGTCATGCAGACGCGACATCAAGCCAATAATCTATCTATACTGTATGTTAAGGTTTTAGGGTTATGTGACCGACCTGACCTCGTATTGAAGTCAAGAATGGAATTGCACCTATTGAGCATCAGGGAAATCAACCAGTAAATACCCGGCTCTCGAAAACTGTAAACTCTCTTGCGCATCCGCCCGACCCGAACTCTCTACCACTACTAAGACTCAGAATAGAACTCGTAAGAATGAAAGTCGTCAGTGGAAGCCAACAAGCAGACAAGCAGACAAGACACTTGTGTCGCGTCAGCGAGTTAGGCTAATGTTGCGCGTCAGCGAGTTAGGCGGCTGTTGCGCGTTAGTCTAGGTGGCCAGAAGTAAGCCTGTAGCTCTGTTGTATAAGAATTTAACTAGTGAGGACAAGAATGAAACTAGCTGACCTCAGGCTAAAACAGTGAACAACAACAACAAGAACGAACCCACCGAGTTGTAGCCTGCACTCCCTAGCAACAGAATGAGACCGGCCGGACTCAGACTCAAACTAGCTGACCTTAGACTGTAGCTCAGCAGGCAAAGAATTGACTAGTAAATCACAGACTCAGAATGGAGCTAGTAAAGGCAAGAATGAAACCCTTGGGTGGAAGCCTTCGAACCCGTAGCTAGGGACTCAAACCACTAACAACAAGAATCAAACCGGTGAGTGACAGAGTGCAGCGGGGTAGCTGGAGACTCAAACCGGTACGACTCAGAATGCACCTAGTGAGGAACAGCCTTAAACCAGTGAGTAGCAGGCTTTGTTGCTCGTCGGGTAGTGCTGTTTACAGACTTGTTGGGGTGGTTTCATTCTTATACATACTGGGTTAATTCTGACTTTCCTACTTGCCTACTGGTCTGCTTTGCTTGTCTATCCGTTTTGCTTGGTGGCTTTCAAACCAGTTCGTTCGCCTCTCTCATTGTTCGTGTGCTTCTAGGGAAATTAGGGCTAAAGCTGGGGTTTCTTCTTATTCAAAAACGGCTGTCTTGTTGGTGAGTATTTGCTTCTCACTAGCCTGGGCGGGGCAGTAGCTTCTTCTTTCTTTCACTGGCCTTGGTTCTATCCCATGCGCATCAGTTGCCAGCTTGACATCGGTGTCAAAATCTCATGACAAGAATACAGAATGGAACTTCCCACTTCAGATCCAACAAGCGAGCGACGGAACAAAAGATAAAGAAAGGTAGCCAGAGGTATGATAGTAGAATTACCGCGGGCCGGGTCAGCTGCTAATGGTTGAGAAAGTGCCTTTCATGAGGGCGGGGCAGAGTCCTGTGCCACTTATATAGATGCTGAAACTCGGGATGAAACAAGAACTGCGATTCCATTTGCACCCAAAGAAACGAGTTCTGTTCCGTTACTTCCTGCTTCGTGCTGACTTTGTCTCAGGGTAGGGTAGTCAGCGAAGGAATGAATGAGGTGAGATTACATTTCTCTATGAATAGTGAGTGAACAAGCAAGTCGTAGAGTTAAGAGCCAGCAGTAAAGTAAGCTGTTAGGAAAGGTGCGCGAGCAGAGCAGTGTGAGTTGAGATCGAAGAGAGATATTCCTTTTGTTCAGTAGAAGTAGAAGAAGAAGAATAGCCTGTTCCCGTTGACGGTGTTATCGGTTCATCAAGGAGAGTGATTGTTTGAAGAGCTGGATCAGGGAAGTCAGCTGCCCCCGGAAAGGCAAATAAGGATAAAGGAGCTAGATCAGTTGCTGTATCAAGATCAATAAATTATGACTTGTGCAGCAAACAATAAGGGAGTAGTTGACTCAACAAGTAGACAAGAGAGTATCAGAATAGTCAGTAACGGAATTAGAATATGGTCCGATCTAGCGGGCCAGAATACTGAACTTGCTAGCGCATTAGTATGAGAAGTAAGAGTATTTTGAATACCGGAACTCAAAACTCCTCACTAGTTGTTGGAGTAGCCTAGTCAGTAGGTAGGTAGGTTTGCCAGAATCAAGTCGAAAGAGTGATTTCGGTGCCTATGCCTCAGAGTAAGTAGTCAGTTTTGAAGCAAAGGGAGAACTCCAAAGTCTGAATGATACTAAAAGTCCGAATGAAACTAATAAGACTCAGATCAGAAGTAACCTATCAATACTGAATTGAGGAATATCATGATCAACTACAGGAGATAGAGAAACAGAATCATTAGCCTGTATTTGAGAATCGAGTAACCTACCATGGGCTGGCTCTTCACCAACCGGGGGCTCTTCCACTTAAGTCTGAAACTCCATTAAGAAATCCAGTATTTCTATCTAATAGTGAACGTAGGTCTTATCTAGTCCAGAACGTAGGTCTTATCTAGTGCATCTCTGAGAGGCAAAAGGGAGGAGAGTTGTTGAAGTTGTAACTTAGATTACGGAAAGTTCAGGAGCAAGTTGGAATTCAATCAGTTCAGTGTCTTGGGAAAGGAAACTAGACTAAAGAATGAGCTGTGCTTGTAAAGGAGTAGAGAAAGCACTCTAAATCAGGTGTTAAAGCCTTAACCGAGTGGTGAGTTGGTCCAGGGCAGTTGTATAAGACTCAGAATGAAACCCTACAGTCCAAGAATGATTTGGTAATTAGATCAGAAGTGGTTTAGTCGTTAGCTGCAAACAGAAAGGGAGTTTACCGTGATAGGTGTAGTAGATGTATTCCTAAGTGGGTGGTGCTCCTTCAATAGAAATGTAGCTTATAATCTTTGCGCTCTTCCTAGGATAGCTCCTTTCTATTCTTTTGACTTTACGGGTACCGGGTACCTGGGTGCCTACAGGCGCAATAGAGTTCCTCATCCATTGACAGCTCTAAGATCATAAGCGGGAAGTTCTTTCGTTACAGCCGCTACACAAAAGTAGTGACTTGGCTGGGGGTTTACTTAACACCGTTGGAATAGAGAAAACAGGTGAAAAACGAGTGATCTTTCCACACTACCTACACAGTATACACCAAGTAGAAGAAAAGCCATATTACTTTATTAAGGAAACCAGATGACACTGGGGATTCAGACTATAACTCGAACAGGAGCAGTACCACCGGAGCCGGAGCCAAGCAAATACTTTTGACAAAACCCCGGCAAAAACCATAGCATCGATCTTTTGCCTAATAGACCGAGAAAAAACACAGATTTTTTGAAGAAACCCGGGAAAAACCGTAGCAACCTGATTTCCGCTAATAGACCCAGAAAAAACATGGATTATTTGCGGGAACTCCTGCCGCGTAACATTAGTAGTTACTTGGCCCCGTGTTTTTTGGTAGCAAAGCAATTTTACCTAATAGCGAGGTCCAAAGGAATTCCTTTTTTGCGTTTTCCCGTGTTTTTTGGTTGCAAATGTCTAAATAGTACTGGACTTTACTTTACTTCTTTTTAGTTTGTCTGCTTGTCTCTGTGACCCCGGAGCTACAGGCTTTGATTCCACAGTTCAATTCTTTCACTCGAGTCTACGGGCTTGGATTCCACAGCTTCCCTCGACTCTGGCTACAAATACTGTTATTGCTCATATACTTCTCCGTAGTCAACTAATTCCATTCCATTCTGAAGTAGTGGCTTGCCTGGTCTCAAGTGTCATTGGAAGCGGGGAGTGCAGTCTCTTTCTTCTCTCTCCGATAACTACCTCTTTCTTCCCTTGGCTAACACAGGTGCACTCTTTGGAACCGAGCCCAGAGCAGAGATATAATCACAGGTGAGGCAGTGTAGTTCCGTATTGCCAGCAAAGTTCGTATTGCCAGTTCTTGTTTAAAGATATGGATCAGAGGAAACAGAATCCAATCCGTCTTGTTCCGCGCCCAGGTAAGATAGAATCTGGTAACACACTTCGCCTAGTGTTCTTTCTTGAAAGTCGGAATAAAGTCAACCCTTTTTCTAAAGTACTGTTTGTTAGCGTCGGATAAACTCCATTCTGAAAAGGATAATACATAAGGATAAAGATCAGACTCAAGATCGGGATCATAAGCAAAGGGAGTTCATTATAGGAGTTCAAGAGGAAAGGGAGTAAAGGAGTTCAATAGTCAATAATCAACTTTGAGTTACCCTGTTACTCATTTAAGTTACTCATTTTGGTCATATCGGTCATAGGAGTTCAATTCATATCTTAGTGGTTTTCATCGGTATACCTCGGCTGATTGGTAATAGGGAAGAATGGGTATACCTCGGAGAATGGAGCATATTAGTTTCATTCTGACTTGAGTACTTGCCTACCTCGACTGCTTCCTTTAGTCTTAATCGATTAACTGCTTAATTCTCTAAGACAATAAATACCCTAACTCTCCTCTTATTGCAATGCTGTTGACTTTCTCTATGACAACTAAGACAACTTGTATATAAGAGCAAGCCATACAAGTAACTACTGAGTAAACTTAAGAATTGGAATTGACTTTTGTATTGAAAGTTATTTTATATGAGATGAAAAAGCACCTATTGACTATAAAAAACGACTCGCTACGCAAATCTACTAATAGCAGAAAACACATTACATCTAATCAGGTGAATTACATATATCGAGTGAAAGCCCTGAAACACCAACTTCAATTCTTCGCTGGGTGAGCCCAATCCAATGTCAAGTGGAACGGAAGAGTTACTCCTGCAATAAAGAGTCAAGGGATATGATCCTGAATGAAACAAAAGATACGAGAGCCAGCTTGACAGAGAGAATAAGCGATACTAATATAAGAATGAGCTGTATAACTTGGAGAATTAATGAACCGGTGCTTTTCTATCCTTCCTTTACTACATTGTTTTATTGCCTTTGCAACATTGTTTTATTGCTACAAATTCCATAAATGACTTAGTGACTTTTGGATCGGATGCCATGCCGTACTAAAGGAAGCTGCGTATCAACAAGCTTAGGAGCACTAAGGGTATATTGGGTGGTTTTGTTGGTAGGTGGTTAAGTGATACTAAAACATAGTGAAGTCAGTCCCCGGAGCAGTGATTACGAGAAGCAGTAGTCATATTCTTATACTAGTAGTAGGTCCTATAAGTACAATTTCTATTCTTTTTATTGGTAGCTCTGTTCCCGGGTTCGAGTTACACTTTTCTTTTACCAAGTATCAGTTTTGAAGCGAGGGATGGTAGACTAATATATGGAGGAGCGGACAAGCGAGACATAGAATAAGTTGGGCCTCGATGCAGGTAATAAGGCTTTTGTACTACTTATTGGATCGAGTTCTTCTACTAAGGAATGAAATACTGGATGCGCCCTCTACTACTATAGTCAGAATAGGGAGTTGAGCTACTGAATGAAAGGTCGGGTATTGGAATTAGAAACTGTTTTGTGAGTTGGAGCAGGTAAAGTCAGCCCAGAAACCCCCGTAGTTACAGACCAAAAGCAAGGACAGTTAGAATCTAAGTCAAGAGGGCCCGGTGGACCAGCCATTGATTGTTACTTTAGAGTTGAATTACTGGAAAGTATGGCTCGTTCGTTAGGGAACCTTGCTGAGTACAGTAGCTGCATCAAACTCAATGGTAGTACATTTCATTACTTTGAGAATCCTAATCTAAATCTCATCCTTATCGATTTGCTCTCTTTTTCTAGTCTTATTAGCCCTACTTCATTAAGGTGAGCAGAAGATATTTCCTGCAAATTTGTATTGATCCTAACACTGGGTCGTACTATTAGTAGTCTAGTAGTAGCATTGAATTGGTTCATTTTCTCCATGTTGTGAAGTAGTCGAAGCACAAACAGCTAACCTTCTTTCTATTCTTTTAGCGATCAAAGAATGGCTCTCATACTGGGAGTGGGAGTTGTCTTTCTCTCCTCTGCGTGTGCCCTTTGAAACCCTCTTTGAATTACATCCCCATAGTCAAATACAGAATGACACTCGGTATGAAACCGATTCCACTCGGGATTCCACTACTGACTTATTCTTATTAGACACGGGATTCCACTACTTACTTCTTCTTATTCCACTACTTACTTCTTCTTATTATAAAAGAGAAAGATTAGAAACAATTGATAACTGAAAAACGAGTTCCATTTGCAGGGCTCTGGCCCCTACTAAAGTCAAGAGCATTCCCTACAAGATTTTGGATTCTATTTCTCAAGGAGAAAACAAGAACAAGGAAATTGAAGAGTTTCAGAGATAGAATAGGGAACCAACCCTGTGCGAACCACTGCCAAAGTAAGAATGAAGCCGGTGCAGTTAGCCAGAGGTATTGAGATAGAATAGCTACCCTATTGCTCTAAACCAACCCAGGGTATCAATGTATTTATGACTTTCTATGTGCTCGGTTGCGAGCTGTATTCTGTATTTATTGTTGAAAGAAGTGTTTTTTGCCATAGGTATGCTGAATAATGACTACTAGAGAACATAAGTGAAAAGAGACGAGGTGAAGTTGAAAGTTGAGGGATTGCCCCTACTAGTTCCATTCTGTTACTTACTGGTTGAATTACTGAATTGAACTCAGGTATTTCACTAAGATAGTAGACTTACCGCAACTCAGCTATTGACTTATAACTAACTACTCTAAGAACAAGAACTTGACTACCAGGGCCAGGCAACTACCGGATGCTCTATAACCATAGTAGGAATGAACCATAGTCGGAATTCATTGAATCTGGATTGTGTCTGCACTAACTAGAGTCTCCTTGGGTGGGAGTTAAGTCTAGGTTCCTTCAAGAAAGAGTGCAATGAGCTTCTAAGGCTTTCACACCATCTTGAGAGTCGACAACAAAAGCACCCACCGCTAACGCTTCAATGCCAGTACTATATGATTTCTTTTCTTTTGCCGACCTCTTCTCTGGCAACTTAAACTCGGGATTCAACTCGGTATTAAACTAGAGCACCGAACTCCCCTTCCTCTCTAGCCCGAACTCCCCTTGCCGACCTAAACTCTTCTGCACTTATATTCAAGCTTGATTTCTTTCTTATGAGACCCCTAAGGCGCGGCACCCATACGCTGCTAGGCATCCCTAACTAAGAAATAGATTGATTCGATAGCTTTGCCTTTGCCTAACTAGTCATTGAATTGCCTGTTTCCCCTGCCGATTACTCTTATCTTGGGGACTTTCCTTGAACTTCACCTTTCCACTGTAGAGCTTCTGTTGGGACTCCACTCCGAGGTATAGGATAAGAATTCCGGTATCAAAGAAATGGAGTTATATGAGCCATAGGAGAGTTCAAAGAATAAGAGGTATTGAAGCTAGCTGAAAGTGGAATTCTTTGTTTACTACTTGGTAAGGGATATCCTGAGTAGAATACCTGTATTTGTATTCTAAGTATTAGACCCTATGATTAGTATTAATAGGGAGTATTTGTATTCTAAGTATTAGACCCTATGATTAGTATTAATAGGGATATCCTGAGTAGAATACCTGTATTTGTATTCTAAGTATTAGACCCTATGATTAGTATTAATAGGGATATCCTGAGTAGAATACCTGTATTTGTATTCTAAGTATTAGACCCTATGATTAGTATTAATAGGGATATCCTGAGTAGAATACCTGTATTTGTATTCTAAGTATTAGACCCTATGATTAGTATTAATAGGGATATCCTGAGTAGAATACCTGTATTTGTATTCTAAGTATTAGACCCTATGATTAGTATTAATAGGGATATCCTGAGTAGAATACCTGTATTTGTATTCTAAGTATTAGACCCTATGATTAGTATTAATAGGGATATCCTGAGTAGAATACCTGTATTTGTATTCTAAGTATTAGACCCTATGATTAGTATTAATAGGGATATCCTGAGTAGAATACCTGTATTTGTATTCTAAGTATTAGACCCTATGATTAGTATGAATACTATTGAGTAGCGGTAAGTTTGTTAACTGATTCTTAGCCAACACCCTTTCCTACCTCTCCTCTGTCAACTGAAACTCGGTATTCCACAACTAATGCAGGTGTCGCACCTCTAGAATGGAATTGACTAGGAGCAGCTTCAGTTGCCCCCTGCCCTTTGACTTTGCATGCTTGGATTGAACGAGTAACTGTGACTATTTGGGTTGACAGCTTCACCGAGCTTACCCGCTGCCACCTTAGAGTAGAGCAACCCTGCTCGACGAATAGTTTATATACACAAGTGCTTTTTCGGAGAGCACCTACACCGACCAGTATGGAAAGAAGTAAATACACTGCTTCTGCTTCTTATAAGAGATATGAGTAACCAACCGGCGGGCTCTTAGATGAAAGTATGAAATCCACTCTCGTACCTCTAAGACTTTCACAGGCCCCGGCAACTCTATTAGAATGTTACTACTGCTTCTAAGGCTTTCACACTCACACTCGAAACTAGGAATTTGACTCCCGCTTGCCCAGTCCTCTCCCCTGGGGGTTCAAGGAATCTTCAATTCAATTAGACGAGTCCCTTTTGGTTATAAGGCTTTAGCTACCAGTCGACCTGTTCCGCTCCTTTATTTTGAGTGCTGGGCAAATCTTTCTTTTTTGATATGTGTTTGTTGGTGACTCGAGAGGTAAAGTCAAGGTGATTGTTCCAACAAGACTTAGTGCTAATCCAAGTTGACCTGACAGCCCCTGCCCTGACCGCAAGAGATTATAAATGGGGCGGGTAGCCTAAAACTTTACTTCTGCTAACGGAGTTATTTTTTTTTTTTTTTTTTTTTTTTTTTTTTTTTTTTTTTTTTTTTTTTTTTTTTTTTTTTTTTTTTTTTTTTTTTTTTTTTTTTTTTTTAAGGGTATATAAGAATTAGACAAGTCAGTAGTCTCGATCTAGCGCATTCTCAGAATAGGCATAAGTAGTTGCGGCCCAGTTATTTGTTTTGGGGCTTGGCTGTTCCAGTTTCATCTATAAGATCAGCTCTTTAAGAACGGGTGCCTACTACAAGGACAGGCGAAAGAAAAGAGTCCGGGTATCATGCAAGCGGGAAGGAACCATAAGGATTAGGGGCTACAATTTCGTGTAACATTCAATATCGGTCTGAAATAAGTGAATTAGCCATTTTATGAGTTTACAGTCGTGAGTGAAACAACGAGAAATAGGGGTGACATACAAACTAGGATAAGAATTCAGCAAGTAAGAATTAAGGTATCAAACTACGGAGCCGAAGGAAGAGAGAAAAGAAGCTTCAAATGGGGGGAATTCTTTTAGGCTTATGGTATCTGTGAAAACCCCTTTTTCCGGTTGTTTAAGCCAGGGAAATGAAACTAGAGTATATGCTTGGCCCGCATTTCGTATAAGAACAGGGAAGAAAACCCCTATTGACAAGAATCCAACTATGGAAACACCAACTAGAACTTCCATTCTGAAAACTCACCTCCCCGAGCCCGACACTCCTTTATCTCAGTCTGGCACCCCTTTCTTTCATTCCTTATTGCCAATAGAAGACTGACTTGCTTCCTCAGCGAATCAAACTCCAAAGTATGAAATCCACTCTCGTACCTCTAAGACTTTCACAGGCCCCGGCAACTCTATTAGAATGTTACTACTGCTTCTAAGGCTTTCACACTCACACTCGAAACTAGGAATTTGACTCCCGCTTGCCCAGTCCTCTCCCCTGGGGGTTCAAGGAATCTTCAATTCAATTAGACGAGTCCCTTTTGGTTATAAGGCTTTAGCTACCAGTCGACCTGTTCCGCTCCTTTATTTTGAGTGCTGGGCAAATCTTTCTTTTTTGATATGTGTTTGTTGGTGACTCGAGAGGTAAAGTCAAGGTGATTGTTCCAACAAGACTTAGTGCTAATCCAAGTTGACCTGACAGCCCCTGCCCTGACCGCAAGAGATTATAAATGGGGCGGGTAGCCTAAAACTTTACTTCTGCTAACGGAGTTATTTGTTTCAAGTGTTGTGAGAGTTGAATCGTACTCTGAATATGAAGAAGGATTTGAAGCAGAATAAGCAAGGGCGGTACGTACAGTCAAGTCAAAAGGGGATTCTAGGCTACAAAAGCATTTCCAGAGCCGATAGAGTACTTTCAAAGGTGGGATGGGATTCTTTTTTCTATAAAAGGAGTTTCCCGCGACTCCAAATAAGGGTTTACAGCCCTGTTCATTGATGTATTGGCAACCTGGGTGACTCGGTGCAAGACAAGTTCCATTTCGGGGTTCCTCTGCGCTAAAAATGGATTATTTGACAGTTTTACTCGGTGCAAGACAAGAGATAGATTCAATTAAGTAAGCAAGCTGTTCTGCAAGTTCAATGGAGTTACATTCCAGAAGAGTGTTTGCGACGAGATAAGAGGCTTGATCCTCTGTTCGTCAGCTGCAATTCGATCTTCCGGGGGGGGCTCGCAACAAGTAAAGTTATTGGTAGTCACCCTTTGAAACTACTGAAGCTAGTGCGGTGCTTTTGAAGTCATAAAAATGAATCTAATCAGTTGATTCTTTAGATCCAGAGCTCCATATGTGGCTTATTATCCGGATCCTTATTGAGTATATTATCTAAGATCCTAACTTTCGAACTTGAACTTTCCCACAAGGAACTAGAGCAGAACAATCCGTTTACGACTTAACCTCTCATTTCATAATGACACCACAAGTAAGAATAATAGCTTGATTATTCCCTTAAGCGTATAGTGGGCTAAGCTAAGCATTCGGCATTCTGTCTTCTCTATACGACAACAAAGGTAAAGAATCAGGACTTATATTATATACGACGGTGAAGAACCCCGACTTCTATTATATACGACAAGGAGCATAACCCAAACTCACTGATAAAGCGACTTTGACCACACCTCGCTCCCCTGCACTAGTAGAAATCCCCCTTAAAGTCGTGTAGCCATAGGTCTCTGAGCAAGAGAAGGATCGGAGGCAGAGGTTAACTCGCTAACTCCAGTTCAAGTTCTCAAATCCGTGTAGCTTAATAGGCTGTTCGACCTGATGGAATTGAAGAATCTCATTTATAAAAGAAGGAAGGGTGGAACTTCAATATAACCCCGGTCTACCTATGAGGGAAGAGCAGTAAGTAAAGTCTACCTATGAGGGAAGAGCAGTAAGTCAAGAATCTGATTTCCTTTTCTCATCTATAATCTCATCTATAAAGAAATTCTATGACCGTAGCCCGCCCAGTCCTAGGCGAGACAGTAATTTATTTATACTTCTCGAGTGCTTTCACCGATCCAACTCTTCCGATACTCGCTATTATGCTTAAAACATGACTTCTTTAGCAACCCGGCGTGATATTTCTCACCTCAACTAGGAAATCCAATAATTATAATAACAATTGAACCCAACAACGAACTTGACTTATGAAGCGCACTAAACAAACTAAAAGAATGAGAGCTAATAGTTGTAGGCTAATAGAAGAGGCAATAGGTCTTGGAAGCTCTATAATGAAATAGGATTCGATTCTATAGTGGCATAACGAGATAGAGGCAAGAGGCAGGCTTATCGGCATAGTACCAATTCTTCTAGAGTCGCTTTCAGTCTTAGAGAGGGGTAGTTGGAGCTTGAATCAATAGATTGGGTATGCATTAAGATCAGGCGAGGTAGTCTTGGGGTAGGAAAGACAAGGGCTGCTTTAGATGGCTCATAGGAGTGAATGCGACTAACAACTATAAGAATAAGTCCACAAAAAGTAAGAGTCGAAGTAAGTAGCCAAGGGACCTAAAGAATTATACTAGTACTTACTCGAGTATACCAATAATTATCTCTAACAAAAGTCATTCTCTATCCCAAGGCGCCCACCTATTCTGAAAGGTGCCAACACACACACACCTATTTATTTATTGAAACCACTCGGCTACACACCTATTTATTTATTGAAACCATAGTATGGTGCATCGCAACAAACACTTTGTTTAGTATCGCATGGCACGCGCAACCACCACATGGACCAGAGAAACAAACACACCATACACATACCCAAGTCCAAGGGAGAAACTTAGGACTACGTGGATCATTCCCCCATGAAACGATGGTAGTATCGTCCCTAAAGTCAATCGCTCGGTCATTCAACGGTCGGTCGTCCCGTCCACACACTCATTCATAGCAATGGTCAAGACACTCTGTCTTCGGGAGAAACAACGGTCGGTCGTCCCCGTCCACACACTCGTTCTGTGCTCTGGTCCAGCAACTCCGTCCCTTCTTCGGGCGTACGTAATTAACTTAGTCTTCGGGCAACCATCGGACCAATCATTCGCAGACCCCCCGAGGCACAATTCAATCATGCATTCATAGGTCGGCGTTGTTGGGCACTAAAGAATTCTTCCGGCAGTTCATTCTTCCTGCAGTTACGCACATTCTTAAAGTGGAACCGATCATTCCTCGGGCACCTACGCTCACGCATCAAAGGTTCATTGGACGACATCCTTCGCTTCGTGGGTGGGAGCAACAACAAGAAGGTTTAACAGGGGAATTAGTTCTTTAAGTAACTACGCTCAGCCTCGTAGTACTGGAGCTTATTCTTTCCCTTGGTTGAACATAGCATTAATAGGGTTGTTGTTCGTGCACCTACTCGTTTAGTAAGCGATATAATTCACCATCGGCGGGCGCATCGACGGGTTCGTTCTGCAATATCACTGTTTGCCCCAGCGAACTCATTCTTCAAGTGTTAGGAGAAATCCCTAAAGTCTTAGTTGGCATGGTCGGCGAACTAATTCTTTTGCCTAGTTTCGGTGTAAGTTAACTCATTCCTTCGGTAGGTTAACAAATTATTGAAGCTCCCATTAACTCACTCAGTAATCGAAGGTACCTTGTGGTTCATTAATAGAGCGGTCGGTCGTGCACCAACTCATTCATCGGTCGACACAACCAACGTGCATGTGGTCGGCACCGCCACAACAAATATATCGTGATACAGAAAACAACTACCATTTGATAATCCAAAAGTTATATAGAAGTAATCCTAACACAATGAACCTTTTCTTTCTACTCAAGTACTTAGCGATGTAAACCTGGACCGTATTTCTCTAAGTCCGCGATTCGAATAGCTTATTTACTTAGCGCTTCAGAAGTCAGGTCGATTAAGGCTTTCACTCCATCTTTTCTCCTTGTTTAAGCCAAGTTCCAGAGCTGGAGGAGCAGAGCAAGCCCTCCCTATCACTATTGCAGAAATCAACAAGTATTTCAGTGCCAAAGTAAGCAGTCGACGGACATTGGCCTACATAACTTTACCTTTTTACTTAACCGACGGAGATGAGCATTCTATTCTTTCATTCTCTATTTCTATAGGTAGGATAGCACTCATTCATTTTGACTTTAGCTTAATGGTTCCTAAGTGCTAACGCTGCTTATGGGAGTTTCGGGCGCTAAGGCGAATTCCAGTATTTGGGTTCGAAAGAAAAAGTAACAAGTGAGTTTAGTTTGCCAGTTTAGGAATGAAGTAGAACGTGAGCTTTAGAGTGAGGAAACAATGCCGTTTGTTCTAGTGTTTTGTCCCTACTATGATTATAGCAGATGTGTTCTATCTCTTTGATTCAAAAGCCGCAGGAGCAAGCAACGTCTTATTGTATTGTTTCGAGGTGTCGACATCCATGTTCTATTCCAACTGTGCCGACATCCAATGTTCTATTCAGAGGTTGAAAGCTATGATGTGAGTTTAGAGTTCTGAGTTGTACACTTGAAAAGCGGGTGCACCGGGCAATAAGAATAAGTGTTAGGTTCATGTCCTCTAGGCAATAAGAATCAGTGTTAGGTTCATGTCCTATATATTAGGTACGCAAAATGATGGATGATTTTCTTTCACAGTAGTACGTTATAGTCTCGAGGTGCTGGTGCATAAGCTTACTTTTCTCTTTCTTTGGGGCGCCGGCTCAATCTATTCAATTAAACAAGCAGTGGGAACAAGCTTTTATGAGATTCTAGTTTCGGAGTTAGATTAGCGAGTTCCGGACTAGAAGTTCGTTTTGGAGTCAGAGAGTTTGTTTACCAAAATCGATTCTATAACAGGTGGTGGACACCTACATTTTCTTCAACAAGGACTGGTTTCGCAACTCTAAAGTATGAATGGAATTGTACTGACTAATAAGATACGAAAACTCGGCTTGCTTTAATTCACTCCTGATGCTAAAACAAAGGACTTGCTCCCGGCAACTATACCTCTGGCAACTACCACTTCATTCTTACTTGCTACATTCGGCTCATCTCATCTCACTCTGGTTCCTATAACTCCGACTCCTATTCTATTACAATTCCGGTTTTAGCCTGCCAAGTCCTGTGCTCTGGTGTTCGGGAACTCAACTCAAAAGAAAGAAGTAAACAAGGAAAAGAGGTAGGCAAGTGAAGCGGGAAGCAAGGGGAATAAGTCCCATGTGCGTATAGGCTGAGGATTCTAATAAGAAATATGCACTTAAGGATAAGAGGGGTTCTGCTCTTGGCGCCTTAGTAATCCTATATAGATAGAAAAGCAGTGCGTAAGTAAGCGTTCTGTTGAGGTCGCTAATTGTTCCAGTTTCTTTAGTATGGAAGATGGGGCAATTAGGGATTCAGCAGTGTGAGTGTCGCGGGTCTGCAAATGATAGTTACGTTCAAGTTCTTGTCTTAGAGAGGCAATGACATTCCACAAATCCAGTTCGGGCAAGACGTTCCACAAGTGTTATAGACTAGTTGATTTCAGTTCTTGGCACTTTACCGAGTAATGGTGAGGATGCGGATGCTCCGTCTTTCCCTGGTGTATCTTTTCAATTGAGGGAATAAATAAAGGCTTTAGACAGCTTTCGAACAAGAAGCAAGGGTATTCAAGTATGGGAACGGAACTCGACAAGCACTCAAATCCACTCTACTTTTACCACTTAGCGCATCAAAGCCCGATCTTGCTTAGTATTCTGATCCGATTCAAATCTGAGCAAGGAGAGGAGAGATCAAAGGGGTTCACTACGCTAGGATCTACCCGTTGTGCAAGGGAACTGTAAGTTCACTGTCATTTAGGCAAGCAAGGGAAGGAGAGAAATCCGTTTCAACAGAATCATCAGTCTCAAGGCCACACTTATTTAATGCAAGTTTATTTAGTCTCGGCACAAGAATCGAATGCTAAAGTGAAAGTATTCAGGAACTTTCTCAAAACAAAAGAAAAACGATAAGTTCTTGCCCACCCAGGATAGCCTTAACGAGAATGCCGTGCATCTTCTGCGCTAAGTCCGTATTGTCCTTCTTTCTGCTCTTGTTGAATCATATAGAGAAGAGAGCTGTGTTGGCGGTTTACCACTTCTGCACTATAATCAATTCAGGGGGTTTCGAAGTTAGCTCCTCAATTCCGATTTGATTTGATAGAACACCCGTAAAGAAATGCATCTTAGAGTTTCGCGTAAGGAAAGGAGTTGACATCCTGGCTTTACTTACTACTTAGTTGCTCAAGCAGTCTCAAGTCAGGTATCAATCAATTTCCATAGCAGTCTCAAGTCAGGTATCAATCAATTTCCATAACAGATCAAGCTTTAGGGAGGAAGCCACAGCTATAGGTAGATCACCATCCGTTCCATTTAGAGTTCCGTTTTCCTATCTGAAAGAAAGAGAATACTCCCGTTTTACCTGAAGACGAAGAATAGGTGTTACGAGTTTCAGTTTCCAATTTCAATTCATGAGTCGCGCAAGAAAGATTCCATTAATTATTTGTTTTACCTATTACTCCTTCTCTATAGCTTGCGGATTGTGAAGAGAGTGCACTACCACACTAATAGAGAATAGTCAATCAACTACTTACTCACTTCTTGCTGACTCCTTTTATTGCTGACTCCTTATCTGAATCACTCTGCTAGGCAGCCTCGCCTTTCCTCCGCCCTGACTTGAAGCTTTCCGACCCGGACTCAATTGCAAGAAAGGTTGTTCCCGCTGCTTGCTTGTTTATTCAATCTCATTCATCAATTCCTAGAAGCAAAGTAATGAAACACTGATTACTTCAAGTAGAAGCAAAGTAACTAAACACGGATTACTTCAAGTAAGGGTCAGGCTGGAAAGAAGGTAAGGCTGGAAAGAAGGTAAGGCTGGAAAGAATCAACGTATTACTCTCAGGTCTATGGCCCACGTACCACTATCAAATTCCAAGTCTCAAGGAAGCGGGAAAGACAGAAGCCTTCTTCAGCTCAACTAGCTGGCGGATCTCATCCATATATTTATGATTTCCTTATAGATAGAAGAATCTAATAGGGACTTCCCAATTTCTCTTCTTTTGAGTTGATAGGTTCGACTGCCTATATTCTCCATTCTTTTGAGTTGATAGGTTCGGTGCGACTTTTATCATTCTGGAAGAAGTGGAAATTATACAAGGCGATGCTTGCTCTCAAGATGGAAATGCAGTAGTTGTAGTAGTTGACTCGGAACAATAAATAAGTGGTGAGTTAGCCGTTACGCAAAAGACTCTAGCGTTAAGTAGTGATTTGGTTTCATCTTCCCTTTCTTATAGGCCAGAAATCTCTATGCTATGAAATAACCAAAGAAAGGGTTAGGTAGCTGCTGAACCCTAAAACTCAAGGTAAAGCTAAGCACTACTGCGGGGCTTCAACACCCTTATTTATGGTCGTTGGGCTTCAACACCCTTATTTATTGTCGTTTAAACTAATCAAATCAATTAGCTAAAGATCATTTCCGACCTCTCCTTGCAGTCAAATCATTTATTGAATCTTTAGATTCCCCTCAGGATCCCTTACGTGTGCAAGATCAAAGAATGCAAACAGTCAAGTCGACAAGTAACTATACGATACTTCCGTACTGAGAGCTACAGCGGGCGCCTACGGAAACCGAAACTCCTGTTAGCGCATCAAAGCCTGTAATTGATTCATAAACTCCAACTCAACTTCCAGAACTGCTTGAAACTTTATATACCTTTGTTCGTTCTCTACCACTGGCTTCTTATCTCGGCTCGGCTTCGGCAACAGATCTTGAAACAACTGCTTATCCTTATGAGGATCCTTATTCTCTTCGAGCTAGATTCGAGATGATCTTAGGCTTCTTACTTTATAGATAGGAGAAAAGTCAAAGTAAAGTTCTGGGGCGGGTCAAGATGAGATGCCGATAAAGATGGATGATTTGATTGAAGCTAGTGATAGAGTTGATCTTATGTTAAACAACGAGAAATCCGGGTTTACTGTCCCAACAAGTAGTAATTGTCCAAGTCTTGTTTCTTTAGGTGTGAGTACCATTGACAGTGTTGCCCGGTTCAGAATCATAAAGTGGAGTTATCAAGTCAGCTGCAAAGAAGGTTCTTGTCTTAGAGAGAGAATCCGCAGTGCACGAGTCCGCAACAATTAGATAACAGTCAAGGAGGGCGAAAAAAAGTGGAAACTTGGATAACAGGGGTATTTTCTAAAGAACTATTGGAATCTGCACGACAACTACTCGAAATAAGGAACCTAAAGAAACACTTATTACTGCTGCTATACCTAAGCTCACTGCGCTTGCTCTTGCTCCGTTGCTTGCTGAATAGGGGCGTGCGATACTGCTTTGAGGCCCTGCCGCGTACTATCTTATTGCTATTGCATGTTCTCTAAAGAATGGGGAATTGAGAGCACCACCTAGGAACAGTGCAAAGATTCTACGGAACAAGCTTATAATAAAGGCCTTTCGGGCGCGTTAGCTTACTCCTTAGGTCTGTTAGCTTACTTCAGCGGGTGTCTCAACTCTTTTTGGAAAGTCTCACTCCTTATTGGCTATCTTCAAGTTTCACTCCTTATTGGCTATCTTCAAGTCTCACTCCTTACAACTCCATTCTTTTCTTCAAGTCTCACTCCTTACTAGCTATCTTCTAAAGAGAGGTGAACTTATGCATTCTATATTTCATTGAGTAACTAAACACCCAACAACATAAGGCGCGCGTCGCATATTCTTTCCTATGATATTCGAGTCTCTTTCTTTGCTTTGGGTTAGAGTATATGAGCAGGTCATCTTCAATCCATCTTCTTTTATTCTTGTTTAGAGTATAAAGGGAAGGGAACAGAACAACAACTCGCTTACTCACACTCGGCACACAAGACAAGGGCGAAATCCAATCATATTGGCATGAGGTCCAGAACTATACTTTACTCACACAGCTTGCGCACAAGGACGAACTCCTTAACTCAGGCCCTAGCTTGTTTTCATTTCATTTAAGAGAAGATAGTCTAGCTATCCACATATGGAATGGTCTAGTAAAAACACAGCTTAGCTTTTCCTTTCTGATATGAAAGAACTAATATCTAAGGAATCGAATTGAGGCAGAACTCTAAAGAGCCCTATAGTACTTGACTTATTGCTTGCCTAAAGCTCTAGTTCCGTTGGTTGTTGCTTTCGAAACGGCTTGTTGAATAAGATAAGTGTGACCTTTTTCTATAAGAACGTAAAAATACTTCAAACTCTCATCTAAACTCACAGCATTGCATTCAAACTAACTTATGACTTGTTGTTGGACTAGGGCTAACCTCTTTGGAGCCGCCTATCTGGCATATTCTATAGAAAATAGTAACTCCACAGCTAACTCTGAAACAGCTAACTCTTTATTAAGTATATAATAGTAATTCCACAGCTAACTCTTAAGGAAGTAACTTCACTTCACACCTTGTTACTGCTCCACTCTCAATTCAAAACAAAACACTAATCTCATAGGCGCCCGACAAAACACTAATATCATAGGCGCCCGCTCTCAAGTGGACAACGCGCCATACGGAATTCCATGGAATCTTAACCTAAGGCACCGAAACGTTAGCACAACTCTTAGAACTAAAGTCAGCCCGTTACTTGTTCATCGCTTGTTTCTTGCAACGTTGCTTCCTTACCTATTATTGCTATAGCTGGCTCTTCCTTCACTGCTGACTGCTTCTATAACTATACCACTTACACTAAATAAACTCCAAAACAGGGCACTTTCGCCAACAAATGTAATTGAACTCGAATCCGCCCGGAACCCAGCACATGTTCTTCACCAACCAACCCATGTGCTCTCAACTCCAAAGTGCTCATTTTACTGTAGGGTCATAAAGAGAAGAATGAACTGAGTATGATAGAAGAGGGTCACCAGCCCTAGTGCTCCTCCTTTTGAGTCTGAAACTAGATTCTTGGATTCTGACTTGATATCTATACTAAATCTGGACTTGCTCAAAGAACTCCCTAACGTTAAAGACAGGAACTCACCGAACTAATAACTTCCCAGAACCATTTGCTGTTTACGCCTTAGAGCCAATAACTTTTCTATATCCGCCACCGTCTTGTTGTTGGGCCTGGACTTGATTCTTCCACAAGAACTTCACCTCTCTCGTAGACAAAGAGCTACAGGTAAGCACCGACACTTTATACACTGATGGAATTCCAACTTTGCTATAGAGGGACTAGAAGCAAGGTCAAGAACGGGTTTCTTAACGTATTGATGGTTCATCTGATCCTGATCTTTCTAAAGCTTCCAATCTTGTTGACCTCAATCGAACAGAGATTACAGTTTATCCGCCAAGTCCCTCCGGAGGCTAAGAATTGAGCTAATACCAATCAGACCGGTTGAAGGCAACAAGCAACGGATAGACAAGCAACGGAGCAAGTCCTGGGTTTTGGAGCCCGGGAAGTGCATAAGCTAGAATAGAAGATGATTACAGCATTGGCTTATTATCTCCCAGAAAGATGGGCTTGCTCCCTAGGGAACTAGAAACCGAGTTTGCCATAGAGCGTTCACAGGCTAGGGGAAAGAGTACTATAAAAGTGCAAGAGTGGTCCGGTCCGGGTCTCCAAGGCATGCAATATCTACGTGTTTTCTTTTTAGTAAAGTGAGATTTACCTCCAAGGCGCAAGCAAGTAGTTCGTTTTCCTGCTCCCGTCCCGCATTGGTAGTCGAAGAGGGCTAGATCCTTAGAAAGGGGTGATAATAGGTGATACAGACCAGATTCTGAAAAAGTGCTGGAATATATTCTGAAAAAGTGCTGGAATATTCATAAGTGCTCAGTGCTTTCGCGCTTTGTCACCCCTACTATGATATAGGTAGATCCTCGTGGTGGAGCTCACTATTGATCGCCTCTGTTCGCCTCAGCTAAATACTAATAGGAAGCCATTTGTTTTCCCACTCCCTGCATTGATTTTGTTCAAGGGGGATTTCCATTGCTTTGCCAAGAAGGGCTCTCGTGTTCATACCTTTGCCAAGAAGGGGTCTCGGCTTAGAAGAGTATTTGGCTCGTTTTATTGATTCGACCCGTTGCAGCCGTGGCTTAGTGGCGAGTATCTCTTAACAAGCAGTCGCCGTACCATAGCCAAACCACTTACAACCGTAGCTAGGTAGTTAACACTCACTAGGAGACCGTGCACAACAGAAACACTTGTGGTCTTTTATCGTATTATCCCAAAAAAGGGGACTCTAACAAAGAAAGTGGAATACTAATCAGTGGATTCATTCCACTATGAACCCAATGTTGTTGAAATTATTTATAGGAAACTTTCCTTTACAGTATACGGCTGTCCCCGTAAGATAGATGCCACGGAGAATACCCTCTAATCTCTTATGTGTGCCCCGACAATCAATATTCGAAATATTCGTACCTACCTTGTTGAATAAGAAGCACTAGCCGTCTCTGAACAATCATCACTAGTCTGTGTGTGTCGGTAGAAACCTATTGACTATTACTATGCTTATCCATTTGCTCCGATCAGGGGAACCTCCATACGGTGCGCTTCGCTTAATACGAATGTCATATAAGGAGAGGAGGACGGGGCCCTACAGTACAGGTCGGTCAACCACTACTCGTTGTCTACTCTCCATTCTCTGGGTTTAGCTGACATAACATAAAGAGTATCTTCTCCAGCGAGCTTATTATTCTGATTACGCCTCTAATCTTACTCAGCCCAAGCTTCCGATCCTTTTGTTGGAAGGCCTAGTGAGAAACTGATGCGGAATTGAGTTTAGCTTGCGTGGATCGTCTACGAGGACCTCTTTATTAATGAGACAGCTAGCAACGATTGATACGAACGCCGACGAGCAACGTCTTTATGATTTATTACTTTGGCTGGCCCGCCTTAAGCGCATGCTTCAATATGGTTACCCGCCTGCACAAACAATGGAATAGTAGCAGCCGCCAAGTAACTGTCCGTGTAAGAAAGAAAAGAAGAGAAACAATAAGGTGTAAAGCTTCGCTCGCCTATCCGTCCCATTCATCATTGTCTCATGCTCTCGGGCCTTTCTGTCTAATCTGTATCTTCTGACTCTCCAGAGCTGGGATGCACCCCGGTTCTTCCCTTTAGGTCTAGTCTCTTCGACCGATCCTGTTCGATTTGTTAGGTTTTTGTTCCAGTCTTGAATCGTTAAAACGACTTTCTCCACATTAGAGTGAAAGGTACTACGACATTAGAGTGAAAGGTACTAATCAGATGAATTTAGGTAAGCACACTCGAAGGAGAAGCAAAGGACTAGTTATCGAAGGAGAAGGAAAGGACTAGTTTGTCTGGACTGCACTTACTATGTCTTGCTTGCAGCCTCCGCTTGAATCAGGAGGAGAGCATTCTCATAAAAACAAAGAAGAACAACGATTATTGCGAATAATGAGACGCCTTTGCCTTGAGGAAGATCCGCGAACCAGAATTCTGCTTTCCTCGGCTCGGCTTTCCTCACTTGAGAACTGGAAGTGGCTAAGTAGTTGCTTGGCGTGAACTTTCGATGTCCATATTTCTCTTTCGTAGGCAATCCAGAGGCCTAAAGAAGGCAAGGGGTAAAATCCGAGTAAATCTTAGCAGACTGAACCCGGTGGACAACCTGGCCGTAGGGGGACTGACTTACATACCACTTTCTAGGTAAGCACAGGGTCTAGCCATGAATTCCGAAAAGAAAGAAAGAGGAGTGAAGCCTAGCACCGCCTTATCCAGCTTCTACTCTATTCGAATTGTAGCCCGTTGGTTGACTTTGACTTCTGGAATCCGACCTTTCTCCATAAGATCATATAGAAACCTAAAGAGAAGAAAGAATCACCCGACTCGATCTAGTACTGCTTGGCTTTACTTGCTTGCTTGCCCTGAACCTTTCAATGAGACCGAGACAGGCCCCCCATGCATCATCCGGATTGGTTTGCGAATGTAGTACCGGTTAGCGGGGGAAATGGAGGGAACAAGGTATGCATAGATTTTCTAGGAGATTCGAACAACTTGGTTGGGACTTTCGGGTTCTCAAAAATCTTTTCCATAAGTTGCAATAATATGAGTATAAGGAAGCTTGGGTGGATTGAGAAATCGATGTGCCGTCACAACTAATCCAGATTGAAACTGCGTGTTCGTGATTAGGACCCAGCACCAACTTCCTAGATGGGGGGCACAATACCACCGGTTATAGTTATAGTAGCTGCTTCCAATGGTTTCATAACTAACATAAGTAGTCGAACATGAGTCATAAGTAGTCGAACATGAGTAGAAGAAGCATAGGCTTTGTGGGTACCAGGCAGAGGTCAGGCATCGAATTCCTCATCAAGCCCATCCACAGCAATAGCTCACTACCCACCAACATAGAAATCCGGGGATGAGTTCGACTGGCTAATCTGAAGCAATAATAGAACTAAACCAGTGCAGGTAGATGAACAGGAAGGAGGGATGGTACACAATAAGATCCTTTCTTACGCAACGGAGAGATAAGGCAAAGACCGGAAACTCAAACAAACTGAGAAGAAGATAGTATGAGGACAGGGATCTAGTATCAGTGACCTAAGGGCTCATCTGGTCTTCTTTCTCACCTGATCAGTGCTGGAGTGTGGATTATTGTCCCAATCTCTGTGAGACCTTATTGTTATTGCACGACTCGCTGGGACAGATACCAAGCAGGAAGGGACGAAGGTAGGTGTCAGCTAGGTTCGGTCTAGAGCCCAAGTTGTGAGCATTACGTTCATGCATTACTTCCATACCAAGGTTAGCACGGTTGATTATATAAGCCCAAGTGTTAATGCGGACTGTGAACTACGGATTGGTTTCAGAAGTCCAATCAGATAGAATAGAGTCAACTCACTCACTCTCCACCTAAGATAGAACCATGTAAACTAACTCCTTAATCATATGAATAACGAAACTCACTTCTGAATC
Organism: Musa balbisiana; assembly: GCA_004837865.1. Lineage (NCBI taxonomy): Eukaryota > Viridiplantae > Streptophyta > Magnoliopsida > Zingiberales > Musaceae > Musa > Musa balbisiana. The sequence goes on along the minus strand of PYDT01002583.1, from coordinate 170,007 downwards.
CACTCCTGAATCAAGTAAACTAACTCCTGAATCAAGTCCATAATCAAGAGATATTCTAATATATATATGTTACTAATATTCTTTGATTACTTTGATGAACAGAATGGAAGGGGAGCTAGCTATCCCATATAGAATGGAGTGTAAAAACACGGCCATTGCTTCCTTACAAAGCTCCGTTAGCACTTGACTGGAATAGAAGATTGATGTCGGCACTGTTCTTTCCATACTAGACTGTAGTTGTATAGGGAATGCAAGCTTATTAATTCCATTACATAAGAAGCGATGCAGTAATGAATTCAGTCCGGATTCTTTATATTGTCTGTCCCAGGCGGTCGGTCGGTGCGGGAGGGCAAGCCAATCCGTGAGTTATTCCAATCAGTCCTGCTATTCCGGACAAGGCAGTACCATACCAATGCTTTCTCATTATGATCTCAATTTCTAGATGGATAGATATTTCCAGTAGTGAGCTGAGCCAGTGTTTATTAAAGATAGATATTTCCAGTAGTGAGCTGAGCCAGTGTTTATTAAAGTCATAATAGAATAGAAGTGCTCAGTGAATAGATTTCCATAAAATGACTCAACATATACAACATGAGCATCTTTCGACTCTTAATGAGCATCTTTCGACTCTACTGCTCTACTTTAGAATGTAGGAAAAGATGGGGTGAAGCGCCTTCCCAACCGACTCTGAGGAAGCTCCCCAACCGACTCTGAGGAAGCTCTTAGTCAATGAATGACAGTAAGTGGATAAGGCTTGATTGATGAAGCCAATTTCCATTAAGGCAAGGGAGTAATCACAAATAAGGGGAGGAGGAGTTGTCACGCGATATAAGATAGAAATTCCAAGCTGCTCGAGATGAATATGTTTCTTCCGGATTTGGATCTATGGGCTCGAAGTAAGGCACTCGTCTTTTTATTTCTACTAGCATTCCGGGAGGCAAATAAGAGAGAAAGTTGAAATGTTTAGAACCGCGTCATCACGGCAGCGAAGGCGGAAGGAACAAGTAGTTGCTTTGTCTTTACTAGCCATTAATAAGTGCTCAAGTCTCGTTTGTTTGTTTTCGGGAGCAAGACGTTCAACAAGTACCTATTTCGGCTTACGCGAGTTACTATTTGTTAGTGAGTTCGCAAGATCTGTATTAGCAAGAGAGAGAGAGGGTTTCTCTTATTAGGTCAAAATGCGTTAGAAGAGCTCTTGTTGTGGCAACATAGGTCAGCTTCTCTAAGTTGTAAGATGGCGGAAACTTAACTCTAATGGTATACTAATGGTTTCTGTGCTTTGTCTGTTAAGGGAGTTCGGATAGCCCAGGAGAATCGAGTTTACTTAACACCGTAGGAATAGCGAAATGGACTGATAAACCACTGGAATTGACGCTCTACTTACACAGTAGGGGAAAAGCACTCTCAAAATCTCTGTTATTATTAAGGATAACTTATTCCACTCGGTCTGAAACTCGTTCACCAATTCCCGAGAAAAAAGGTAGCAACCAGATTTCCGCTAATAGCCCGAGAAAAATAACTGATTTTTGGAAGAGGCAAGCAACTACTACGAACGCATCACAAGCAATAACTCATATAATATGTTTTAATTAGTTGTTACCTAGTCCTGTCTCCGTGGCGGCAGGAGTTAAGTTCCCGGGAAAAAACAACGCACTGGCATTTCCCCTAATAGCTGACCAGATCGATCGGACATTTTCACGTTTTCCCGGGATTTTTGAACGCACTGGGATTTTCCTTAATAGCTCGGTCCAAAAGTAAGAAAAGTTCCGTTTTCCCGGGATTTTTGAACGCATTGGAAATTCCCCTAATAGAGAATCCGAAATCACTTCTTTTTTGACGAAACCCGGGCAACAACGCTGCCGCGTAACATTAGTAGTTACTTGGCTAGACGCAATTCAGAACTTCAAGTATAGAGCTCGGGTCGGGTAGGCTTGTCTCTGTTACCCCTTAGCTCCATTCTTAGTCCGACCGGTCTCATTCTGATACTCACTGGTTTGATTCTGTAATTGGGTAGCTCCATTCTTTGGCTGCTTAGTTCAATTCTTGACTTTCCGTACTTGAGGCTAGTTCAATTCTGTAACTCCCACTACTGAGCTCAATTCTTAGTACTGGCTTTCAGGCTTACTTCTTTACTTAAGGCTTCATACGGGCAATCGGTGGGCTTACTCATAGTCTTATACCCGATAGTACTTGTTCCATTCTTCTTTATATACTTACTTAGTGGTAGCTTGGCCGTTCTCACGAGACACTTGAATAACTGTTTGCATTAGCTTCAGCTGGAATGGATTCTTCCCTTTACTTTACCCAGCCCCTGTTTCCCTTTACCCAGCTCCCGTATCTTCTCTTGCAATAGGACCCTTCTTCACAAAAAGTAACATTCTGGATTTTTGAAGCACTAGGAGTGATAATGAATTCGAAGATCTTAGCTTCAAATGCGCTATAACAACCTGTGTATACCAACATAGTAATTTGGCTGTTAGAGAAGTTGACCCCGGCTTAAACAACCATAAATAAGCCTTATTTCTTGCCTTCACAGAGTGGAGTTGTGGTAGGTTCGGTAAAACCTGCGCTTTGCCTTAGTCACTCAACTTATTGTCTTGTTGTTCGAGGTTCGGAGTAGAGATCAATCGACTCTGTCCAAGAAACGAGTCCTGTTGTCAGCGATAGGTAGCTGCCCGGAACAAGTCCTGTTGTCGGCTAACGGTAGCTGCCCGGAGTCAGTCCTGATTGTCTTTCTATAGTAGCAGGATTAGATGCAAGATCATCAACTTCTTAATTTCCAGTTACAGAATAATAAGGATCTAGACCAGAAGCCGAAGATCATACCCACCGGAGCGCTTAAGCAGTTCGAGTGTTGTCTCAAAGATCCGGACCAGAAGATGGAGCTGGTGAGGAAACAGGAGAAGTTCGGGCATTGTCTGCAAGATCCGTTTTTTGCAGAGCGGTTTCTTTAGCTTTATTGTCGTGTGGAATGTGCTTCTTGTGCTTCTGCTCTTGTTGAATCATAAAAAGCAGAAGTCTCTTAGGCAGGGAATATTACTTCTTTATATATAGGTGTTCCATAGATTTGATTGATTTCTTTACTTCCACCTCAAGGATAGGTTGGCTTTGGGGAAGCAGGAAGGAAAGTATACCACTGAATTAGCAGTACATTTGGTCAGGAGAATGCCCTGTTCCTGTTCTCAAGTAAGCGAAATTCTACTCCTTTTGTCGCCCGGAAAGAAAAAGAATAGAAGATTGGCACCCACCCGCTACTCGCTACTATAGTAATAATTAGCACTTATATGAACAAAGGCAAATGGAACAAGTAACGGCGCTAACGCTTATTTATCTACTAGCGGCGTGCCCTAACAAGTAGTAACAGTAGGAGTGTAAACTAATGCGCTAGATCGTACCAATACTTCTACCAATACTAGTGATAAAAGGTTGAAGTCAATCACTACTCGAGTTTACTACCCGGTGGCGACGAAGCCTGCACAGTCAGTTTCCTCCGCTGACAACTTCACCTCCGCTTCAAGAGTCGCAAACACAGATGCAACTAGGGACTCAGGATAAGGTCTGGCTTACTTAGAGCTACAGCAGTACTATAAGTGGAGTTACCAACAAAAGCAAGGGTCGAGAGAGGAAACCTTATTGAACTTGCCCGCACAATCCTTCATTGAATACGCCTCATGGAGCTTCGAATTCCGTTATTCCTATAATCTTGATGGTTCGACTTAACCTCTGATTCAGTAATGACTTCTTGATATACGTGATTCCACTCATAGGGCATAAAAGCAAGTACTTTCCCTCGCCTCAAAGCGCATTCAAAGAAATAGTACTCTAAAGTGTTCATTGCCCTCCTTATAGCAAACCATGGGCTCTTTCTTGCACAAGTCATAATTATCTTTAGAACCTTGATTCAAAGCAAGAAGAATTGTTCCTCTCTGCTAACTCTCTGGTCTGCTCCCCTCTTTGCCTTTGCCTCCGTGCCCACTTGCCTTGTTGCTCAGGAGTGAAATCAATTGCTCAGGAGTGAAATCAATACTTGTTGCTCAGGCCTATAAGAAGTCATACTGTTGCTAAGGTTTCTGTCCTTCTTCGGTGTTTACTTCCCACTTTGTTCCATAAGCCCCATTCTTCTTTCTTTTATGCCGGGCCCTCCAATGCGGTAGTAGTGTCTTGGCAGTTTACAGAGGTATCGGAGCCATAGGTCAGAGGTGGAGGTGTATAGGGAAGGAAATAAAGAAATGTTGAATCCGTATTTGTGGCAAGAAAGAGAAGAATGGAATGGAATTAGTTGACTAAGCATCCTGTTGAATACCGAGTGGAAGTGGGCAAGGGATAGTACCTGGTTCCTTCTATTCATAGTACCCGGTTGTTCGAACTTATAGATGGGATAGAGCTAGCTTCCACTCCATTCTGAAAGTCCGGAGCTAATTATGGAGAAGGGCGATCAGAGGTTGGCTTTGGGGAATCAGCAAGCGAGTCGATCAGTAGTTTAAGACCGCTTCAAAGCCAGTACACTAACTCTGCAGCAAAGGGCATAAAAGAATCAGAGCAAGCTTGAGTGGAGGTAAGTAACTCTGCAGCAAAGGGCATAAAAGAAGAAGAGAGCACGCTTGAGTGGAGGTAAGTTATTCAAGTTAAGTTCTTGTGAGCAACAGTGGAGTGGGAGTGAGTTCAAAAATCAACTATACTTAAGTCACCTGCAAGCGCAAAGAATCATCGTCACTCTTAGGGAGCTCAGTGCGGAAGTCAGTTGTAAGGGACGAAGCGGGAAGTAAAGGATCTGTTCAAGTGTAATTGTCTGCGAAAGAGGTTATTGGTTGGCTTTCCAAAAGAGTTCGGGTTGCTTACTTGGCTTTAGGAGCTGGAGTTAGTTTTGAAGCAAAGGGTGAGTAAGAAGCCTAAGCCGAAGATAGATTAGAAGAAGAATCTTAACAAAGTCAGAATCAAAAGAATAAGATGGAGCTCTGGTGAGGAAGCCAAGCCGGTTGTTTACCTCCTTCTATCATGTTCTAGGGAAATTCAAGTTTGTTGTTTACCCCCTTCTATCATGTGCTAGGGAAATTCAAGTTGTTTAAAGGGTGACTGGCCCAACTGTTGTTGTTCAAGAAGTCTCAAGTCGAAAGTCCATAGTCACAGGTTCCCTCGCTGGTTCAGCTACCGTACCCTTTGGTGACAAACCTATATATGTATGTCAGTTGATTCTGGTAAGCCAACTCCTTCTCATCGCCTGACATAAGCAATTGCACTTGCAGCTCCCTGTAGCACAACAGTCACTCTTGACGCCGATGCTGATACGAAAACGGAACTGGAAATGCTTTAAGAGCTTTACTTGCAACTTCCACTCTAACTCCAGGTACCGCTTCAGACTGAAACAAAAGCAACTTAACTTGCAACTTCCACTCTAACTCGGCTTGTAGCAGAGAGAAGGAAGGGAAGAAAAGGTAGTCATTTAGAGCGCATGTTCTACTTGATACTAGATATAAGTCATATAAGTGAGTAATAGAGCAAGGAAGTATAATCTAAGGTAGTATTACTTTTGTCTATGCTAGATAATACAACTACTTCATTCTTTTCCTCGGGTACGTGTAAGTAATAAAGCAGGTACATCATTTCGAGCGTTAGAAAGGATCTTGAAACACCTTCTGATCAAGCAAGCATCTGATCTTGTCGACAACACTCGAACTGCTTCTATAGAGGATGAAACATAAACTGGAACTTCTACTTTCACTATAGAACTCGCAATTCTATTTCTTCTGGTCCTGTTCTGATCTCTACGACTTAACTCGCACAAGAAAGAAACTCTGTTAGTGCTTCTGCCTCGCCTCTGGCTCTAGTAGTTGTTAGTTGGGTCGGGGTGTAATGTAATAGATGTGGGTGCGCCGCCCTTCCCTCTTCCAGAAGTTAAGACCCGCTTACTGTTAACTCTAAAGCTCTATTAGCAGACTCTAAATCATATGCACTACTTCCTGCTGACTCACCTGATACAGCAACATAACTCTACGACTTAACTGGAACTTATGATTCTCTTACCTTAGCACCCGAACTCCACTTTTGAAGTGAAGAGAAGTTCTTACAAATATGACCCCTGCTTCCCTGAGCCCTGCCCCTGCTTTCCTGGCAATAAGAGTTTACTTCACGGATTACTTTCTAACAGGCAATTCTGTAGCTCACTTTCGAACTCCCGAAACAGGACTTGAAGAATGTAGGTGCACCTGCTCTATTATAGAAAGATTTGGGTAACCCCAGGAAGGGCGATAGGTAGCTGAACCATCAAGCTCAGCGGGAACGGTAAGGAATGTTGGAGTTCAAAGAACCAGAGGGATAGTTGCAATTCACTCTGCTGAGCTATCTAGCACGAATCAAAACGGAAAGTGGAAAACGACTTATATAGCCTCGGTAAACTGAGCTCCTGCCGCTCGAGATGTAGTTACTTGGCCGGGAAACTAGGGTTCGGGCTGCTACTCATAGGTTTGAGTCTGAGTCCGTAACTCGCTACCGCGCAACATTAGTAGTTGCTTGGTGGTTTCAGTCTCGAGCTACCCCGCTGCAGCCTTGCCTTCACTGGTTTGATTCTGACTTTCCTACTTCTGAGTTTCATTCCGTTACTGCTCGCTTTGCCATCTCGGCTCCTCTTGCCTGCTATACCCAATGGAATGGAAAATAAGGCAAGCGCTAGCTTCCTTTATCCTTGCACGGGATTTGTTTCCAAGAAGAAGTTGATTCCATCCTGCTAGTTAGAATCCCTCACTGAACTCCCTAAAGGCGGATTAAGACTAAGGCTATTCTCGGGAGGCAAGGAAAGAGATATTCCATCAACCAAGCAAAGAACCGATACCACTACCACAGTATTCACCAAGACAGCTGGAAGGACTAGAGTCGAGCCCAATAGATAGGAATACCCCATCCAAGCCCGGGCAAGAAGAGGGGGATTGACAACCTCGCTCTTGAAGTAAGTCCTCTTCTCTTAGTTGGAGTCAGAGTGAAAGCTACCTGAGCTAACTGCTTTTAACTCGAATTAACTTCACTGCTCTTAGAGCGAGAAAAGTGAGTCGACATAAAAACGGAACTTCCAATCTCTATAGCGGGTGGCAGCTTCATATCCTCAAACGTAACCCCGTGTGACTCTCCAGCTTGTGTTCGCTAACGGAAATGATCTGTCATCCAAGCAAACAGCACTTCTTTCCTAATAAGATTCTAGGGTGTTAGGATGTCCCCCGTGGTCTGTCCCATCCCACTTTCTATCATAGCTGTGCACCATACTCGACTTACCAAACTATGTTCTAACGAAAGTCTGTTTTCTGGCAACATAGTGAGTTTTGAGCGCCCATAGATGGCGAACCTCTTGAATAGCTTCCTGATTGAGAGGTAACCCTGGCTAGCCCGGATCCGTCTCAGACGCTAACGAAGAAGGAAAAATCCCCGATCACTCTGCTTTACTAATTGACTAAAAGGGAAAAACCCGAAGCAAGCCTGAACTTACTCAGACCTTGGGAGCAACACCTTATATCCCTGCATTGAGGGAAAACTTATTCATTGACCCTCGTACCCGATTTCGTAGACAAGTGTCTGTCTGCCATTTAACAAAGGAACTCCGCCCTCTCGTCACGCTTGCCGACAACACCCTCCTTTCTATCCCCCGAGCACTCAGTGGAATAGGAGGAATCAAGTAATGCAGTCTACAATACAATCCTTGCTCCCGCTGCCTATAGTTGCAAATAGTATATTGTATATAGTATCAGGTATAGATTTGTTGAAATACACAGAATCCCTAAGGCTTATACTTACTAGTTTCATTCTAACTTTCCAACTTTACTACTTCCACTAAAAGCAAAGAGACCTGACCTACTTGACTCTTTGGAGGGCACTTAACAGATGGAGTTTAGGAGTTTGGGCTTCAGCCATAAAAGATCATCGTTGCGGTGAGTGAAAAGATCATCGTTGCGTGAGTTTGAGAGCTATCTCTTAGGGGCTTATTTTGCTTCTGTGCCCTTGGCCTTGGAAAGAGAACCCCATTCTTAACCGGGAGCGAGGCGAGCAAGAGAGTGCCACTGCAGAACTCAATGATGGGTGGGGAAGTCTGAGTTTTCTACAGGAATACCTGGAGAGGACGGTCTAAGTCCAATCTTTCTATCTATGTCTTAAGGGTCTAAGTCCAATCTTTCTATCTATGTCTTAAGGGTCTAAGTCCAATCTTTCTATCTATCTATCTATGTCTAAGGGTCTAAGTCCAATCTTTCTTTCTTTCCTACTAGTCTAATAAATGAGAAATAAGTATATCGTCATCAGATAGAAGTGCAAAGGCTTAACTCTCTTTCTGTTTTTTCAGCCTAGTTTAGACAGTTGATTCAGAGCTGGAGGAATGGTTAATAATGAAGACCGCTCCTTTCTTTGGTGCCGGTGAAAAGAGTCTGCTTTAGGATGGGTTAATGGAAGGGTGTAATAGTGGAATCCTTCAACGATGTGATCTTAGCTTAAGGCTTTGACAGTGGATAGGCCAGAAAGAATTACTTCATGCACGAGGTATCTAGCTTACTGTAAGGGTAGTACTAACTCACTCATAGGTTCCAATCCCCTCCTCCCCTATATCTATCTCTATAGTCTTTTCTCGTTGGACCTCTTTTTGAATGGATGCAGTTTCGCTCGTAGGGAGTAAGTATAAGTTGTTGACGAGTTGGATTCTCTTCTTTAAGTCCTCCTATCTTGCCATCTACTTGTAGAGCAGAGCCATCGTTGTTATAGATTCATTGAAACAGCCTCCTCTTCTTCCACCGTTCAATAAGACTCAGCCAGCGCAGGAGCAAGCCTACTTGAAACCGTGTACTCCACCGCAAAGGTAAAGCACCGAACCAAGTATCTGAGAAACCAACCCGTAGTACTGTAAGACAAGCAACTACTAGTACAGGAGTCCTGAGTTACAGGAGTTATCATGAAATAAATGAGTCCGGAGTTACAGAGCAAGAGTATCAAGATGCTAGGCTCAAATTAACTATAACAACACTAAAGTAGTTGGATGGGAAAATACCAGTAATCTGATCTTCCCTGTTCAAGAAATGCATTTCTTACTAACATATTATTGATGGCCTCAACTATCATATCTTAACCTCTTATTCCGGAGTAGCAAGCAGTCGTTTTCTACCTTCTCGCCAACCACCAATACATAACATGGCGCGGTAGTGAGTTCAACTCCCTCTCGCCAAACCCCATCGGTCTATACTATAATATGAGATTTGAATACCAAATAATATAGAAGAGATCCAAATTGTGTAACCAATAGTTTCACCGGACTCTGGACTTAACAAGTCGAGTTATTGTGCTGTCGTACCTGGAAGCTCTGCGTCGGTTAGGTTAAGGCGCCTGGTCATTATTGAATCATAGTAAGAATATATACCTCTATGGGCAGGAAATATCACTTATTGTCCCGCCTCCTTGTCGACAATCAAAGATTAATCTGTATCTGTTTCAGTAGAAATCGAAAGTAAGTCAGCAGTTATCGAGTCTTCAAGCTTAGACACAAACAAGCAAATAAGAGAAAGATCTCGGGTATAGATCCACACACATAGGTACACACACAAGTCAGAAACTAGGCCCTTAAGTATCAAGTTTCGTTATTGTTGAAATAGAATAGGATCACAAGAAAATGGAATAGGATCTTAGTAGTTGAAACAGAATAAATAGAATCCGGAGCAAAGTCTTCTATATAGATATGTATGGGCAACTTACCAACCTATAGTTAGTGCTCTTTCTCGACTCGAAATGAAGAATCAAACTGAATTGTCATAATTCCATTCTTTCTAGACAACCGCCGCGCTCCTGACTTGAATAAGAGAGTTTTATGGCAACTACGACACTCCATTGAGAATACATCCACTTAACGCAATAGCGCATCTAAGAAAAGAATGAATGACACTAAATACTAAGATAAGGGCGAGAGTCAGCTGTACCCGGAGTAGTCAAAAGAATCAAATAAGAAATCAGAGTTCAGTAATAAGTAAGCGAGGATAGCCCTAATAGAACGTCAGTAGTAATCAATAAGAGAAGTGGGCAAGGGAATCATTAAAGGAATCAGCAAGCGGGTCTTCGCTTCAAGGAATTCCGTTTAGGGTTACATACAAGGAAGAGGTCAGGCAAGTTTTCTTTCTCTAATAGGAGAAACTTTATGTTGAAGTAGGTCAGTCGGAGAGTGAGCCCGTGTCCTCCTCAGGGAAAGGCAAGCCATAGAGTATCAGTCCAAATAAGACCCACCCTTAATATACCCCTGACTTTGTTTTCACCCTTAATATACCCTTTGAGAAGTGTGTGTTGGGTGGCTATTTGCATTTCATCCATAGAGATAGGTGTTAGTGTTGCATCAGGCAAGCTCCACTCGTACTCAACCACTTCTTCTTATTGCCCAGCGTGCAACGGAACCAGAAAGATGAGAGGCGTTAGCGAGCCGGGAACCACTTCACCTCTTCCTGGTTCTATATAGGATATAGGAAAAAAGTTGAACCTCGTAGACAAACACAAGAACAGAAACAGAGCAAACAGGCAATGTAGTGGGCTTCTCTACGATTACACTCTACTTGAAGAACCGCTCCTTGGTCAATCAATAGTACCTGGGAAATCAATAGTTTCAGAATACCCCCTCTGGTCAATCAGAATACCTTGGTCAATCAATAGTACCTGGGAAATCAATAGTACCTGAATAGCCAGCCTGGTCAATCAAAGAGTACCTAAATCCTAACCCGCTGCTTCTGCAGACACTGCACTAGCCCCGAAAACTCCAATAAGGCGTTAGCACCATGAAACAAACTAGCGTTGCGCGTTAGAAATAGTATGTTTACGCGTTGGGAGTTCATTGAAGCTGCCTGCTGCTGTTTGCTTCTTTCGCTCGCGTTAGGGAACTTGAAAAGACATGTTTGCTCGAACGAAACTATACTGAAGTCAAGAAGCCCTAGCTTGTTGTTCTGTTTACTTTGAAAGCCGTTGCTTGCTGAATGGAGTTAGGAACCCGGAACCCATGAGGACAGAGGCATTGTTTCGAGAAGAAAAAGGGATGTTGTAAGGTGTACCCACTTATTAGAGTATAGCATAGAGTATAGAGGAGAGTTCACCTATTTATTATAGTATAGAGGAGAGTTCACCTATTTATTATAGTATAGAGGAGAGTTCACCTATTTATTATAGTATAGAGGAGAGTTCACCTATTATGTGAGAAAGTAAGATGACTGTGAAACTTACTTCACTTAATATAGTCTAGCCTTCAAACAACGACGCTTAGCGCTCTTTGCCATAGACCAGAGAGATTGTCTAGTGGTGAGGCTAGTACCTGGGAAATCAATAGTACCTGGGAAATCAATAGTACCTGGGAAATCAATAGTACCTGGGAAATCAATAGTACCTGGGAAATCAATAGTACCTGGGAAATCAATAGTACCTGGGAAATCAATAGTACCTGGGAAATCAATAGTACCTGGGAAATCAATAGTACCTGGGAAATCAATAGTACCTGGGAAATCAATAGTACCTGGGAAATCAATAGTACCTGGGAAATCAATAGTACCTGGGAAATCAATAGTACCTGGGAAATCAATAGTACCTGGGAAATCAATAGTACCTGGGAAATCAATAGTACCTGGGAAATCAATAGTACCTGGGAAATCAATAGTACCTGGGAAATCAATAGTACCTGGGAAATCAATAGTACCTGGGAAATCAATAGTACCTGGGAAATCAATAGTACCTGGGAAATCAATAGTACCTGGGAAATCAATAGTACCTGGGAAATCAATAGTACCTGGGAAATCAATAGTACCTGGGAAAGAATAGCCAGCCTGGTCAATCAAAGAGTACCTAAATCCTAACCCGCTGCTTCTGCAGACACTGCACTAGCCCCGAAAACTCCAATAAGGCGTTAGCACCATGAAACAAACTAGCGTTGCGTTGCGCGTTAGAAATAGTATGTTTACGCGTTGGGAGTTCATTGAAGCTGCCTGCTGCTGTTTGCTTCTTTCGCTCGCGTTAGGGAACTTGAAAAGACATGTTTGCTCGAACGAAACTATACTGAAGTCAAGAAGCCCTAGCTTGTTGTTCTGTTTACTTTGAAAGCCGTTGCTTGCTGAATGGAGTTAGGAACCCGGAACCCATGAGGACAGAGGCATTGTTTCGAGAAGAAAAAGGGATGTTGTAAGGTGTACCCACTTATTAGAGTATAGCATAGAGTATAGAGGAGAGTTCACCTATTTATTATAGTATAGAGGAGAGTTCACCTATTTATTATAGTATAGAGGAGAGTTCACTAGGCTAAAAAGACGGAGGTGGGTTTGTTTGCCCTAGTGGAAAAGAAAGAGGTGGGTTTGTCCTAGTCGATTCGTAACTTCCTACCGGGGCCTAGTGCTTGCTAAAGGAGTATTCAATGCGCCCCCTCCTTGCTAAACTCACAAATCAAAAGGAATGCTTACCGCCCTGCTTGCTAAAGGAATGCTTACCGTCCTGCTTGCTAAAGGAATTCATGCTTACCGTCCTGGGAGTAGAGACGGAGCGGGAAAACTGTCGATATTGAGTGCGCCTTCTACTTAGCATTGTCTATTTATGGGCTTTCCCTGTATACCACGAGTTGAGTTCTTGTGCTTACGCTTACTTCTACTTTTTCCTTAGCCTTGTGCTTACGCTTACTTATTGGTTTCATTAGGAGTTTTCTGACTTTATTCCATTATTGGTTTCATTAGGAGTTTTCTGACTTTATTCCATTATGGGTGTGCTAGAGCATTACATTATTGTTGTGGATAGAGCTCAATTCTTTTCTGATTGCCAACGCGCTAACGCAACACTCCAACCTGTGCAAGAGCTGCAAAGCAAACAAACAACGGAAAAAGCTTTGTATAATGGAGCGTTAGTATTAGAAGCGCTGTAGTGAGTTCTTCCTCTGGCCTCTGATCTTGATACCCTGACTTATTCTGATTAAACTGCTTTGTTACCGTTCCGCTGACTTGATACTGAATTAGGCTACCATATAGCTGACTTTCTACCTGTTGCACTATAACTTATTGACCCATGGAGCGGTAGTACTAGAGTGAGTTGAGAACAAGCAACGAAATCCACATGTGGTAGAGTTCAGTTCGGAACAAGCCTAGAGCGAGAGCTTGATGTTTAGGCGCTTAAGGCTAGAAGTACGTTTGTATAGCCTACTACACGGGATCGGGTAAGAGTCCACCACCCCTCACAGGAAGAGAACTCCACTTCCGTTCAAGCGTCAGGCGGCCAAGTCACTACTTCGGTGCCAACTGTCAACTGCCGGGCTGCTCCTGTTATGAGCAAGTCAAGAAACGCATTATTTGAGTAGAACTAAACTCGACCTTTCCAACTATTTGCTGCTGATGGCCACAGAGTCTTCTTGCTTCAGGAAAACATCAATGGAATTTCTGACTTATCTGACTTATCTTATGCTATTATGTTATATAATGAAAAGGAATGCACCTATCAACTTTGTTAGCGCTTCCAACGAAAGTGTTTGACTTATCCTCAATAAAGAACTGGTATTCGATGAAAGTGACTTTGTTTATTGATATTGAGTGGAGCTGGGCCACAATCTCGATGTTGGCAAATCTAACCGGTAAAAGAAAGGAACCCTCCAAGTTTGACGTTATATACGTGACCCTTTTGTGATCCGCTGATGGGCACTCGGGGAAAGATGGATCCGAGTTCAAAAGAAAGCGATTCGTCCATCATTGATATGCTTTCAGGTTCGTTCATTCCGCTTAATCATCCTATTAATCTCTTTGACTTCGTTCAGAATAAAGGGGCGAAGAGGATCACCTGTTTGGTAAGCCCCTGACGGTTATGAACTTGGTATGGCAAAAGAAAGTTCCTAATGTTCCATCTTTCCTTCCTTGAAAGTGAAGTGGAATTCAACTAGATCAATGATAAGGAATATCCATAGAGTCTTAGTACCATTTGAGAAATTCCCTTTCCTATTTTGCATCTCTTTTTATTACTCCAATTGAAAGAGGTCTCTCGGGATTGGAAAGGAAGCTTTATCTATCTGTGATTGCTTGCATGTACTCAATCTCTCGTCTTAGTTCACTCTGTCTTCTTTCTGGACTTTTTTATCTAAGCTTAACGGCCTTGAACCGGACTAATGGTAGGCCTTGATCTTTTATGACTCTATTTAATGGAATGGAATGGGTATTACTCTATTTAATGGAATGGAATGGGATGGATGATTCACCTCAAGAGCTATAGGGGCGGAATTCGATTCCTCAAATAAGAAAACAAGATCAGGCCCTTCTCAGTCATAAGGAAAGCCCCAGACGAAAGAGCGCTTTTTAGCCTATTTTCGAGGATCTAGCCAGATTCGCTGCTGATGTAATAGAAGCCTATTATTGACTTTTGATTTCTTTCACTCACAACGACTTTCCCTACAACACTGTGCCCATGGTAATGCCATAGGATGCTAACGGTTCGGCGACAAAACTCTCTGAAACATAGTCTGACTGGTAAACAGGCAATGCAGGCCCTACGAACCTTCAATTGAGAGCTGAGCTACAAACCATTCACAGAACATTAAGTCCTGCATGGACCGGCTCTTAAGCACATCCCCAATCTATAGTGTGCCATTCAAACACTTTTTTCTACGAGTCATTCAATCTTGAAATCGGATTCACTCTGACATCTGTCGAAGCCAGCCTAAGTGAGCCAGTATAGAAAGCGGCCAAGTCCTTTTGATCAATAAGGGTTGCAACTGTGAGATAAAGAGGTTAAGAGGGTATCCTAATGAAAACGGAACAAGGAGGGGATAAAATACCGATACAGTTTGGAATAATAGAAATAAAAACACTTAGAAAGCTATTACCACTTATGGGGCAGGCTAACAAGGAAAGGAGCATGGAAAGAATTTGCACTTCCACAACCAGACGAGAGGAATCCTTGGCGCATACGAACTAATTGGTCACATTGCTGGAACTGAGGATATCCCTTTTCAAATGAAAAAGAGTATGCAACCTTAGACTCAAGGGTCGGATATATTCATAAGAAATACTCAAGGGTCGGGTATATTCATAAGAAATGAGGAACTCCCACGCCCTGCACTAGAAAAAGAAAGGCTATCCAAAATACTCGGCTTATCCCCACCAAGGGAGAATTAGCGCTACGCATTTCTCGCGAAAGGCAACTCTTATGATTAGTCATAGCGTTTCACTTGCACTCCAACCCTTAGGAATTAGGAATGCCTGCAACTCAAAGCCACTAGGAAAAAGAATCAATCTCCGGGGGGGATGGTAACAGAACTCGAAGGGAGAAAGAGTGTTGCCCCCAAACAAACCTATAAAAAAGAAGGTACCCGAACCCTTAAGGTTGTTTGTTCGTTAGCTCGAGAATAAGGGGGTTCTAACGTTTTGAATACTTTGACTGTTAGGAAACCGAAACCCATTTTGAGAGATAGTTAACTCCTTAGCTTAGAGCAGAGCCTTAATAAAGGAATGCCACTACTCAAACTTATAGAACGGAAGGAAAGCCACGGGCAAGAAAGAGGATTGCTCACGGAATTGGAATTGCTTTCACTAAAGAATCCTTCCTAACCAAATCCAATTGTCTATTGTCCCTGTACACTTGTTATAATGGGTGGCCCCACCGTAGTGAATCAAATTGCCTGCTTGCGTTTATAAATGGTCAAAGTAATATGAAATCGAAGGGAATTATAACTCCTCGGGAAAGCCCCAAGATATAGGTGAATTGTCAAGCGCAAGTATAAGGTGGCGTATAGAACTTTGACATACTGACATACCGCTTTAGACTCGCCGTAATAAGAGTGCTTGCTGTCTACCCTTAATGGAATAGTAATTCCTTTCGTGTATCAAAGGAAGGGCTAACTCTTTAGATATCCTAGAGGACTCTTTGCTGTAAGAAGAACGAAAACGTGGATAGCTCCCGGTTGAGAATGTGACTTAATAGAAATAAGAAGGCAAAGGGAGAGACCAGTAGCCAGTAGTCGGACTTAGCCCTTTCTATCCATACTGCTACTCCGTAGTGCCTTTTCCAAGTCTTCTTTATCTGGCGTATAGAATGGCTCTTCTGGGGACTGGGTAAGGCCTTGCTTTTGAGCGAAATGCGGCCTATACTATTCTATTATAAGGCAGCGATCCTAATGTCCCTTTTCCCCTTTTCTATGTCCTAGCGATCCTAATGTCCCTTTTCTATGTCCTATGGACTGCTACTGGGCCTCTGAGAAAAGGAAAGCAAGGCTTGAAAGAGTCAACTGAGCAATGGATTATGATTTTTGAATCCTCGTAACTTTAACAAAGAAAGAATGATGACCACAACAGCATGGGCGAGCAGGCTTGACTGGCAATGGAAAGGATTTGGCTCATCAAAATGATCCTGAAGAAAAGACTCTTCCAAGTGGTTCGCTTAAAAGAAAAGTACTAAAAACATCCATATTCCTACCCGAGAGGGGAAATCACACGTTAAAAGGCTTACTCTGACAATACAACTCTATCGAAGGAGAGAAATGGGACTACTACTTGCTTAGTGCAGGGCTGCTTGGCGTGATGGACACTCTCTTCTAATAAGGTGTTTGCTTGGTCACTCTATGAAGCTTTCCCAGCAAGTCTATTGATTGGGTACGAAAGATTGCTATTCCAAGAGCATCGTAAAGAGTTCTGTCTTCTTTAGAGGGGGAGATAAGATGACTATGATCCTTCCTTTCTTTATATGGAGAAAGCCGGATGTGAGGCCTACTGATCTGACTAAAAAAGAGTCAAGCGGACGCATATACTCTATTGGAACTATTGATAAGCCGATCTGGCCTTATGAAAACCCCAATGTAGATATTGTTTCACAGAAAAAGAAATCCAACTAAAGCTGCATATTAACTGATGTAGACCTCCCCACATTTGGAGCACGTTCCTATCGAACACATCTCCTACCTTAAAGGGAAGATCGGGGAAGACCCTTATCTGTTCTTCTCATCCTACCTATCTCTTGATTTTATAGAGAATCTGTCAATATTAATACCTTTGCTGAAGAAGTGTCGGCAATAGGCCGGAAATCGATGCCTTACAGCAGAATCTTGAACTGGGCTGGGCCTCCTATAAAGAGAAAGCAAGTGGTAGGCGACTCTGAAGTGCACTTTAGGTCATAAAGTAACTAGTTCTCTCGAAACCAGCGGTGACGCCTTTTCCTAAGGACCTTAACCACCAACTTCAGATATGCTTCTAACAGCGGTGATTCCGCAAACACAGGATAAGTCGCATCTATCTAATGACGATTATCGGCAACTTCGGAGTCTTTCCGACACACACGCCTGAGAAAGAAAGACAGAATACATTCCTTACGTCTGCACAGGCCTATGGGCTTGTTAAAGCACCTTTCCAGTCGTGGCGTATCATTTCCAAAAGTGCAAGGCATATCACCTTCAGTGCGCTGTCGAAAAAATAGAAGTAGGATGATATAGGAGCATACCACAATAAGGAGATTATTGGTAGCCGAGGCAGTGACTCTTCCATGTCATATAGTCTTCCAGTTGAGATTGACGGTTCCGAGTTTTCTTCTAATTGCGATAAGGAGGAACGGAACTGTGATTGTGATGGCGAATGCCTAATCAAAATGGAGAATAGGATAGGAATGGAAAGGGATAACGGCGGATAGTGAGCTCTATTGGATCCCCAGGGTAGCTTGGGAGCATCTTCTTGCTCCTGAGGATAAGAATGGTGTTTTTTGGAATCTCCCCCTGTTTGTGTTTTTTGAAAGAACTACGTAAGTGGTGAACGAAGTTGACTCGCTCGTTATAGGAAGTTCACGGTTGGCTCGAAGAGGGAGGAGAATAGCTAGCGACTGGCTGGCTTTGTGAGAAAGCAAAGCGACAAGTTTACTGATATACGCACTAGAATCCGGCCCCTGGGTCTTCTAATTCGGATTAGTAATTTTGACATATAGTATAGCTCATATCAGATAGGTAAAGGTCTTACTCGATTCCTGCATCCGGAATGGCGGGGCGGGCACCCACTATTAACCGTTCGTACTCTGGGCTACTCATACGATAGTGGGAGTAGGTTAAGAAGGACAGAAGATCTTAGTGTGATGTGAAACAAGCAACGGTGTTCCAGTATTTGACCAGAAAAAAACACAACTATGCCCTACAAACGAAAACGGTTCGTAGCCCTATCTTTATTACTTCTTAGAACGGCGACCCGTACTAATTCCCTTTTTTTAGAGTCTGAATTCTGCTCCTTTTTCTAAAAGTGTGAAGCTAGAAGGAAGGATGTCGGTTAGGAACTCTTCCTTTACCCTTTACTCTTCCAGCTTTAGTATTCATTCTATCTGACTTCCCCCCCTAAGATGGAATTTCGGCCTGTTCTTTTATAAGGGAAGAAAAGATTGATCCATGACCATAACCAAATGGAATTCTAGTTTGTTCCAAGAATGGGATTTGAAGAAAAGATTGATCCATGACCATAACCAAATGGAATTCTATCTTAGATAACAAGAACAAAAAGCAATGACATCTAACCGGGAATGAATTGTCTTAGGCATAATGCGGAGCTCCTTGTAGTAGGGCCACATTGCTTCAAGAATCGCCTAATATGGTCCTCGGGAGATCCCAATCCCTCCCTTATCTTATACTCGCAAAAGTCTGGAAGTTGATACCCCTGACTTCTTTTTGGCTGCAGTATCTAGTATAGATAAAATGGGGAAATTGGATCAAGATAAATAGATAAGGCTTTTGAGCGGTCTCACTACGTAAGGAATAGAATACCAAAATTACATATCCGGGTAAGAACTTGGTCCACCCATGCAGGGTTCATTTTCTTCCCTGGGGATACTTTCTTTCCCTTTGAGTTTGGTATACCCTTGTCCTTGATGGTTTCTGTCTTTGCATGTTTATGTTTACCACAGACTGAGCTTCCTCGAAGGCATTTTTACTTACTTCAACATTACTTCTTAAAATGAAAAACCACCACCAAATGCAATTCTATAATGTGATGATATAGCAGTTAAAGACATCAAAAGAGGAGCGACAATCACCAGCTCCCCTTCCTTAATATTTGGATTCCAAAATAATCCTTTGAAGAATAGAGATCCCAACCAATCAGAATAAGGTGCGTAGAAAGTTATACCTCCGGGGGGTCAGTGCAATACCATACCAAAGTCTCTCATCTTACACCTTTTATGGATTCTTTTTCTTCTCTTTTCTAGCCCTTTACCTTTCTCTCTCACTTTTTGCTCCACTTCTTCATCTTCGGCCTAGCTAATATCGGTGAGCCTCTCCTTCTTTAGCAGCTCTTTTTTTGTTAAACCAAATCTATACCATTCTTTTCGCTTTTGGAAACCCCCGTCTTGGATTGGTTTGGACTCCGGAGAGTAAACAGTATGTATGTGTATTGGGGAGTTCTTTCGGATGATTCCCTCCTATCATGCTTATTCGGTAATGTAATTGTCATGGGTTAACCTCATAACCTTCATCATCACATCACTTAGAAAAGTGGATAGACAGACATTCCGCTTGAATCATTTTAGGCGTCGTTCATTGAATGAGCTGCTATTCCTTCCTCTTTAAGGATACCTTACCTTATGATTTCGATGGATAGTACGGACTTCTGACTTCTTTTCTTAGAGGTTGAATGACCAATTTCCCCAACGGAAGACTCATTTGATTGTTTCTACTCATCCGGATTTGAAAAAGTGAGACCTTCCTTCTAAAGCAAGAAGCAACTAATAATACAACAACCTTTTCGGGACCCGGAAGCGTCTACTTTCTTTCTATAAGTCGGAGTTTTCTTTCAGTATTTTGAGGCCTTTCTTTTTAGGTGACAGCCTTGGGATTCACTGGTTGATTTCTTTTCCAATCTTTGCTATTTTAGTTGTAGCAGTAGCCACTGCGGCTTTGGACGAACCTTAGAGCTTTAGAGGCCTGATGAAGTAATTGATCCTGCCTTAGCAACCGTAAAAGCCTTCATGGGAGCTTTCTCGTGACAACAGGTTTTACCAAAGTCAAGAAGTGGAGTAAATGAATAGATTCCATAGGAGGTAGGTGGAAAAGGAAGCAAACCCTTTCTTTTTAGAGAGCTCGAAAAGAAAAGAAAAGAGGTCAGCGAAGAATGAGAGCAAATAGGAGAGCTCGCCGGAGTAAGGAAGGCAAGATAGCACTAGATAGAAAGCCAACAACAAAACAGGAAGGTCAGAGGCTCGCGAATACCATCATATAAGGATGCGTTTACGGGTGGGCTTAAGGCGGCTTACCGGGCAGGGCAATATAGAGCCATTCACAATATGAGGCGGAAAACAAAGAAGAAGTGGTTTTTCCAACAAAATATTAATAAGTAGAAAGAAGCACTGTGTAAAGCAAAGGCCTAGAGAGACCAATAGCACAGTGCCGTGCTCCGAAACCACTTAGTCTAGCGCGAAGAAACAGAATCATCCAAATGTGCTACAAAAATGGCGCGCCAGGCACAAAGCTTTAGTTAGCCATAGCAAGAGCAAGACCAAACGACACTCAGAAGCTACTGGTTCCGGGGCTACTGTTATGAGCAAGTCCTGTCGAGTTTATTTTCACTTATTTGACTCTCAAGTGTTCATTCATATAAGTGCAAGATGAGAGAATTCCGTTTAGTCAAGTAAATACACCTTTCTTGGATTTGACCTATTGTGTACTTCGTTAATTTGCCAATGTTGAGTTGAGCGCTTTAACCATTCAGCCATGGATAAGGAAGGGAAGAAAAGCTAGCTGCGGGAGAAAGCTTGAAGGTGAAGAAGAGATAGGGCGGTGATAGTCAGCTGGCTGGCGGTGGAGTTATTGTGTTGTCCTATCTATAAGCTCATCTCGAATCTCATGCCGACGGAGTTTTCGTACTTGAGTGAATTCTTCTTGCTTTAGATTTACCTGCAGGCACTAGCAGTCTCAGTTATGGAGCACTTGAGTCTTCTCGCGGGAGAACGCAGCTCAAAAGAATAAGGCTCCGGTGTGGATGGATCAGGCAATATATTGGCCTCAGGGGTCCGGATCTGATTCCAGCATTAGTTGGATCTTTCTCATTTAGTTCACCCAGGCGACAGACGTGGACCTTCTTTTCTCTATAGGTCCCTTGGTTCATCCACGGCCTCCACTTTATTCATTCGGAGAATCAAGCCGCTATCAAAGCTATGTTTGTCAATAGATTCTTTCAGAACCTTTACATTGTGAGTTCTTTGACTCTCTTTCAAAAGAATCGACTGGAAGACCATGCTTGTTCCAGTACCTTTTCCTAAGCCTAAAATTCCGTTCTTTTCCTCTGCAATACGAGATTTCATACAATTTTCGGTGGTGGAGCGAGGAAGAAATCAGTCTTGGAAAACAGGAATTGACTAATTAATATGGATAGGGATTGAGTATGTATTCTCTCCTATCTTGTATTGGACAAGAGAGAGTTACTGTGCTATCTTTGGCATAAGTTGGTCGAGAAAGAAGATCCCGGAGTTCTGGCCCTTGCGCTGCTAACTCAAAGTAAGGAGCTGAGAAAGAAAGAGAAGTTCTGGATTGCGAATTGACCTACCTCCTCCAAACCTATGGTACAAGGCATCTGGAACTCTATTTCAAGATCATGCTATAGGAGCAAGCCAAGTTATAGGAAAAGCAGCAGCTGGGCTAGATCCACTAGGTGAGATCCACTAGACAAACGTCACTCTTACTTTCTTGATTATAACAATTCCTTTCTTATTACAATTTCGTATTTCGGGAGCCTTAGTTCTAGCGTCAGTGAGTTCCAGCAAGCAATTAGACAAGTAGCGTGGCAGGGCAGCTCGTTATAATGAGTTATTCCGGGCTCCTAATTTAGCACTCTGGCTCCTATACCTTTTCATAACAGGATTTATTTGAGTATTGAGGAAGAAAAAGGGCTCTCTGTCAGGCAAGAAATCCACATTGACCGACAATAATGTCTCAACCCTGTCTAGAATTGTCTATTTTGGCCTGAACCAGCTTGACTTTCTAAGAAAAAGTGCTTTAGGAATGGTCTTATCTGGCTTTAGACTCCTCTCAACGACACAAGGGACAAGGTTATGAGTTTGCCTAAGAAGCGGAAGGGCCCATGCCGCAGCGCGCCTTTCGACTCACCTCTTCATGGCTGGCTTCGTCTTAACTTTCAAGCAGGAAAACCTGGGCCAAGCAGACGCCAAGTAACATAGTAAGACCGCCAAGGCGGCAAGCAACGACTAACTAAGGGTTGAGATAAGCCAGAAACTCTTACTCTTCTCCCCAGTGAGCAACTACCAACTAAGGGTTGAGATAAGCCAAAATACTCTTACAATTCCCCGAGTTAGTTTCCACGCGTATGCAATTGTCTTTTCTTTTCTTTTGGTCCAGTAACTTATTCTATCCCTGCATAGGACCTTTGGAGTACTCCCGGCTGTAACTGCATGGGCCTGTTTATAATCACCCAAAATACTCTTTAAGGAAAGTAATAGTAAGTATAGCTTAAGGAAAGTCATAGTAAGGGGTGCGCTCGCGAATACGTCTGGTATGCTCACATTCAAGTTAGGATCAAGGGAATGCAAAATGGAGAAATCGAAACAACTCCCGTTTCAAAAATGGAAAAAATACCACGCCCCCCCCCGTCTTATTAGCCTGATCCACCATCTCTAAACTCCGACTATGAGAAAGCTACCCACCTTATCTAGCTAGCAGGGGAGGCTCCTCAAAAAATACATAAAGAAGGTTCCAGCCTTAGTGATTGAGCTCCAAGAAGAGGAGGAAAAGTGTCTCTGGTTATCATCCCGACCGTAGATTGAATGAATTGATTGGCGAGTGTAACACAGGTCGCGATCCATGCAGAATGTCTGACAAGAGATAGAGGGTATACTCTACTTGCATTCTAATATGTATTCTTTCCTGTTTCGGTAAATTCTTCCTGGGCGGGGGGGTTTATTTACTTTACTATTATTTGATTTACTTAATTTGTCTACTCTCTTGCTTCCTTGAAACTTAAGTGGAAAGATGATAGAGATGTTGACCCTAGGAATTCGCTTTTTCGGAAAAGTAATAAGAGAGTCTTTCCTTTCATTAGGATATTCTGGCACTGACTTATTCCCCGGAATAGGGTACTTACTTAAGAATCTGATTCTATCTCAAAACACCCCGACTTTAGATTCTTCCATTGCTATCAGCACTAGGACTTTCAGCTTAATTACATCTGATTCGGCTCTTTTTTCCTTATGGGATTGGTGTACAGACAAGACGGATTGAGACGAATAATTAGCTTCAATAAAAGAATACGATCTTTCCACAGAGAAGTGAACGACTCCGCAGATCTTTGAGGGGACGGTGCTAGCGAAGTCAATTAACTGGTTTACTCCATTTCTAAGAGCGGAGCAGGGGCAGAAAGAGAGAGTGGATTCTTTTTCTTCTTAATAAAGCATATAGAGCAGTCTTCACTGATTCCATTAAAGAAAGAAGATCATCTAGAATCCAATAAAAAGAGAACTGGCTGACACACAACTTGTCTAGTATACGCTTGGCGGGGATTCTCTTTCTTCCCTTAGTCAATGATATTCTTATATATAGTTATTAGAATTCAGCAAGTAAGCTTCTGTGAGTTCTGCTTCTCATACCTATTGCTCCCAAACACATAACAACAAATAAATAAATTATAACAAGTGATTCCGGAGTCCCAATTTAGGCTAACTTCATTAGGCTCACAAACACATAGCAAGTATGGGGGTGACTCATATTCTAGGGAAAACACTCATTTCCAAGACACCTAAAGGCTGTTCGTAGACTCAACATCTTACTTGTTCAAAGCCACTCTCTGCTCTGGGCTCCTTTCCTAGCACAGCATACCTTATCAACTGGGCCAAGGGAACCCTCAATCTGTGAGGAATAAATGCATTTCTAGGTTCCTAAGTCGGGGTATGAAATGAGCTTTTTGCCATCAAACTCAATAAGTGGTGAAATAGTGAATTTTGAGCCCCTATCTTTATGGTAGAACAGTTGAATTACTTGATTTGTTGAGTAATTACTAGTTTTGGGTTCCAGCCTTTCATTTCATACGAGTTGAGTTCACCGTTGCAGATAGTCCCGACGGAGCTCTTTGTACTTCTTACTCATATCTTGGTGTAAAACACTTTCTATCTGGAACAAGCTTAGTATAACTACCGCCGGAACAGGAAGTTGACTTACAGTAGAGAATTTTCCGAGGGAGTTTAATTAAGTACGTCCGCCCTCAAACACTTTCAGTAAGTAAGTACGTCCGCCCTCAAACACTTGACATCGCCTTTCCTTATCTATTCTTTCGCCCTTCCCTTCTTTTCGAGTCGATTCCACTAGAACAAGCATCCCTTTCTTTTGCCCCGAACTCTCTTTCTCTTGAAACAGCTTATCCATCTTTAAGTTCAGAATGAATTGAATCTCCATCTTTTGTGCACCACTTCTTTCTTATAATGGATATGAGTAAACTTACCCTATCTTCCGTTTCTGTGTTCTGCGCTAACTTAGAGTTTCATTGAATAATTTGATCCAGATGGTTTACTAACATATAAAGATTTGTCTGTAATAGGAGATACCTAGTATAGAAGATAAGATCAATCTGGTAACTGGACACTAAAGCAAAGGAATTCGAGCGGATACAGTAGTTAAGTGTAAGACCAGTAATACTATGATTAAAGTAGAACTGGGCGAACAAGAAGACAAGAAGTCAAAACACACCTCTTTTCTAAGTTGAAGCCATAGGAAACCACTCCAATGGAAAAAGAATCCATCCGTCTCTCTCTTGGGGGAAAAAGAATCCGTCTTGTTCCTCGTCCCCGCCCCCTAGGATAATGGGTAACTAACCAACACCATGTGTGCTCCTTCTTGCTCTTGCCAACCGGCGTTATCTTTATAGCCTACCTACCCCATGTGCCCTTTCTCTCAACGACATAAGAATTGCCTGTTCTTAGATGCAATTAAAGGGTCAAATTCCAAGGAGAGGAGCCCGCTGTAAAGTAAGCTCGAAAGAATGCCTGGAAAGCGAGGTTAAGGAAGGGCATCATCTAGTACTTCTGATGAAGCTGATACGGTTGGAGTGAAATCTGGAATCTGTGTGCGTGTTGACGAAAGTTCAATTCAAAGGTGTTGGCGCAAGTCTGTCCTGTTGCTTGTGTGTCTTCAAGTTCATTAGGTTCAGAGTAAATATAAGAAGAGGCTAAAGCGGATGCTGGATCTAAAGAATCCTTATTCGACATCTGGCTTTGAAGCTAATGCGGTGCTCAAGTTCTATACAAGAGAATCAGCCGTGTAAGCATCAGTTTAATCCTATCGAGAATAAGAAGCCCACAAGCAAAATGAGGATCCGGATCTAAAGCCGAAGCGAACAGAAGTTCAAAAGTATGCTTATGAATAGCCTGCCCTTATTTAAGCTCTTGACTCGGCACAAGAAAGAGATTCAATTCCTTTTTATTAACTTGATTGACTCGGCCTATTAAGTGGCGTCAGCGTCAGTTCAATCTTTTCCGACTCCGCCTAATTCCCTAGTTATATTATATGCATTAGATTCCATTCAAGTTTGACAAGGTAGGTGCTCGAAAGATGAAATAACGAGTTTGACTCTGTAGCTAAAGGGAGAGTTGTTTGAGTGAAGCGCTTTGAATCCTGTTGTACTGAAAGGATAGGTTGGGGCAGACTTAGATGGAGGATCGGCTTCGGGCTTCTATATACGATGAAACAATTACCACTAACGCTAGGAACTAAAACCATCATAGGTGCATCCCGGGTCGATAAACAGATGAAACTAAACCTTCCACTGAATGCTAGACTTCCACTTATGCTAGTCTCTTTGAACTTGTAAATGAAATCTGATAATAAGAACAGACGGAAGAGGATTTACAGGTATCAAACTATAGCTCAGCAACAGTTCGAAATGCTAGTATTGTTCCAGTCATAAAGTCAAGAAGCTAGACTCGTTTTTTGATAGCAACTCAGGTCTTCCACTAAGAGGAACAGGCATCAAATAAATTCTAAGCTCCATTAGAGGTACCCGAGCAGACAAGCGGTATCTTCTCAGTTCTGTACCTAGCTCATTCTTCTTTTTATTACCCCGGAGTGGAATTCAGAAAAATGCATAATTCCACTGGCCCTCTTAAGTAAGTAGGAAATCCGGAATTGAACTCACTTTGTCAGGGCAAGAAGTAAGACTGCAACTCGCATATAGGCATGGAAGATCTAAGTCAAGTATGTCAGTAGGGAAAGTGAGGCTAAAAGACAGGAGGAGCGGGCTTAGAAGCACTAGTTCCAAGCTGAAACAAGCGTAGGCTGCATTTAAGGTAAGCCTGAGATACTGTAAAGCAAGGTTCGGGTTCAGTAGGGAAAAGCTCACTGGTGAACTAAAGAAAAGAAAGGGTTATAAAGAAAGCTATGGTAAAGAAAAAGAAGAGCATGGCAGGTGCCTGTACTAAGGAAGGCTAATTAGATTCATATTAAAAAAGACTCTAGGCAAGAAATGGCAGGCGAACTCTTATGTGTTGACATTCCCTAGGAGCGGTTTTTATCCTTACCAATAACATATAGTCCTCTTAGAGGGGAGGGGAAGAGCTTATGTCTTAGAGCGCTGTAGGAATAGGGTGAAACCAAGTGAAGTCAGAATAAAAGCAAGAAGAGCGAGCCCCGCACTCGAGCTAAGACTTATTTTGTTGGTTGCACGCGTATCCTATGTTTGATAATGGCGTACTAAAGCTACCAATACAAGAATAAGATCAAGGAATTACAGTTCGTTCTATCAGGGTAGTGGTTGATTCTGACTTGAGAGTTGGATTATTAGAAAAGCACTCGAACAAGTTTCAGTAGGAAGTAGTTCGATCCGACAAGTACTAGAGCACAACTGAAATAAGGAACCACAGCCAAGTCACTCAGCCAAGCAACCAGTGGAATCTGTCTTTTTAGCCAGAGGGAGATTAGAGTCCTGTTTGTTTTATCCTCGGTGCTGTGGTAGCGTGTTAGCAAAGTTAGTGGTGCCTATGTCTCTGCTCTGTTGAACTAATCAATCCCCTCTACCGAGGTTGTCTACTTCCTGTCTGCTTGCCCACTTTCTTTTCCATTCAAGTGCTCTGAGGTAAAGATCAGAGGAGAAAGAATTACACTAGAAACTAAGAGACAAGCAACTGTACTGGAGCACAACTAATACAGAATGAAACCAGTAACTGTAAGAATGAGACCAGCGAGTAAGCCCACCGATAGTAAGACTCAGAATTAACCTCAGTAGGCCCAGATACAAGCAGACAACCAGAACTGAAGTAAAGTACTATTTCGACATTTGCTATCAAAAAAGACGGGGCCAAGTAACGGATAATGTTACGCGGCAGGGAGTTCCGTAAAAATTCTGT